>PVIW01011045.1:0-40074 GCA_004026585.1 Noctilio leporinus | reverse complement strand
TTTGCTGATATTTTCTTTAGCTGAACAGAAACTTTTCAATTTGATATAGTCCCATTTGTTGATTCGTTCTTTGATTTCCTTTGCCCTTGGTGAAGTATCAGTAAACATATTTTTGCGTAGGATATCTGAAAGTTTACTGCCTATATTTTTCTCCAGGACCTTTATGGTGGCACTGCTTATGTTTAAATCCTTTATCCATTCAGAGGGTTAGTTCTAAGGTGCATTCTACAGATCTTCAGAGAGGCTCTGGCTGGGCTGAGCTCCACATCCGCAGCTAGTTCTTACACCTTTTTAATAGCATTTTTCCCTTCCCCAATTTACATTTTCTGACTCCTCCCTCCTGATCCCTGGAACCACCCTCCAGGAAGTCCTGAGTTCTGGTCTCAGACACTGTGTTCACGGGAACACAATCCAAGTCCTCTGCTGTTTCCTCCTCATTGTTTCTCCTCTGAATGTCTTTGTGATTAGGACCCCTCCCTATCTGGAAAGAAAGAGGAAAGGAGGGGAAAGGAAGGGCACAGAAAAGAATCTAGCTCCCTTGGATTTGGGGCATGATGTATTCTGGCATCTAGAATGGGCTAGACTCTCATTTAGAATCTCACTAAAATTTTAACCACAAACTGGTGAGACAGGTTATTATTGGTCCCATTTTATGGATGAAGTAAACAGAGGAAGCTGTGGGAAGTTAAGTAACCAGCTCAAGGTCATAAACAACTTTGTGGCAGAACAGGGTTTTAAATCTAGATCTATGCTTTTTAAGCTACTTCCCTTTATGGTGAGTAAGGTTCTTTGAAAGAATCCGGATTGAGACTTCTTCTTTTCCTTCTTCATTTTTTTTTTTTTAAACACCATACTTCAATTTATTGTCATTGTCAATCTATAAACAGGACAGTGAGATCATTTTCAATCTGCCAAACATGTGCCCACACATCCTCACCTTGAAAATGTAATAGTTCAAGCTTTAGGTCAGGGTAGGTGATTCCTCTTTCATTTTCACAGTTTTTACAGTGTGGCCAGAAGTCTTCTCAACTTATGCTCTGAATTCTGTGTTCAATGCATCTCTTACTTCTTTGGTGCAGATCTGGGGGTGTGGGATTCAGCCGAGTCCAGCTTGTCTCCAGCATGCCACCAGGAAGCTGGACGGAATAATGAGAATATGTAAATGTCAGCTCAAGGCAAGAACCTGGAAACAGGATTTTTGACTCAAGTAAGACTATTAGTATTTTTTAATTAAATACTTTAACAGCTTTGTTCATGTAGAGTTGACTTTCAATAAACTGCATGTATTTAAGGTGTACACTGTGATGAGTTTTGACACATCAATATGTCTGTTAAGCCACTGCAATTAAGATAGTGAACATACTTATCACACCCCAAAGTTTCCTTGCGTCCCTTTCTGTTTTTTTTCCTTCTGCTATTCTGTGCCATTCTCCCTTTCCTGGCAACTGCTAATCTGCTTGGCATCACTTAAGATTGGTTTACATTTTCTACTCTATGTAAATGGAATCACATAGCATGTATTTTTTTTTTGTCTGACCTCTTTCACTCAATTTTTTGAGATTCACTTATATTGTAGTGTGTATCCATAGTTTATTTCTTTTCTTTTTGCAAAATAAAGTTAACAATTTATTATGATTACTCCATTTCTTTTTATGTTACCACAATTTCTTCACCCATTCACCTGTTCAAGGATGATAATTTTTGGCTATTACAAATAAAGCCCTAGTGAATATTCATGTACAAGTCTTTACATGAACATATGTTTTCAGTTCTCTTTAGTAAATATCTAGGAGTGGAATGGCTCAATCATATGGTAGGTATACATATATCTGACTTTTTTTTTTTTTAAAGATTTTATTCATTATTTTTAGAGAGAGGGAGAGAGACATTAATGTATGGTTACCTTTCACCTGCCTCCAGCTACGGATCTGGCTGGAGACCTGACTTGCAACCTGGTTATGTGCCCTGGCTGGGGAATCAAACCAGCGACCTTTGGGTTCACAGGCCGGCACCTTATCCACTGTGCCACCAGCCAGGGCCTCATATATCTGTCTTTTGAAGAAACTGTTACATGGTTTTCCAGAGTGGTCTGGTAAGATCTCACATTTCCATCAGCAATGTTCCAGTTCCTCTATACCCTTTCCAACACTTGGTATGCTCAATACTAGTTGTTCTGATAGGCTTCACATTGTGGTTTTCATTTCCATTTCCATGATGTCTAATGATATTTAGCCCTTCTCATGTGCTTACTTGCCATCCAAATCTTCTTAGGTAAGTGCTTGTTAAAGTTTTTTGTCCATATTTGATTAAGTCATTTGTTTTTTTATTATTAAGTTAAAATTTTTCTTGTATATTCTGTTTTTCTCTTCGATGGATTGTGCTTAAGTTGTCATTGATAAGAAATCTTTGCTAATCCAAGGTCATGATGATTTTTTCCTGTTTTATTTTAAGAGTTTTAGATAAACAGTTTTACATTTATAAATGGTTTTACATTTATATTCATTAGTTTTGTTTTAAGGTAGATTTATTCATTTTAAAGGTTCAGACATTTCTGATTATGGTGTATGTCTGTGTGTGTGTGCATATTTTCTTTGACTTTTTCTCTTAGCTTTTAAGGAAATTCATTTTAAAAGTGTTAGATTCTAGCCCTGGCTGGTAGCACAGTGGATAAGGCACCGGCCTGCGAACCCAAAGGTCGCAGGTTCGATTCCCCAGCCAGGGCACATAACGAGGTTGCAAACCAGGTCTCCAGTCAGGTCTGTGGCTGAAGGCAGGTGAAATGCAGCCATACATTGATATCTCTTTCCCTCTCTGCCTCTTTCCCTTCCCCTCTTTCTAAAAATAATAAAATAAAATCTTAAAAAAAAAAAAAAAAGTGTTAGATTCACTCACCTTTAATAGGGGAACTACAGGCAGGAAATTTGTGGAGCCTAGACCAGCTTTTGGATGAAAGAAGGTAACTTCCACACTTGCAACTTGGGTGTGGAGGTAGAGAAGTAACTGAAATGAGTATCAAGAAATGAGTATCTGAAAATGTGCCTTCTCAATGTCTTCTCTGCCAAAGGTTTAAAGGTTTTGCTTTGTTTTAACATTGGAAGCTGTGGGAAGGTTCTGATCCATGTTGCAGCATGATCAAATCTGTGATTTAGGAAGATCAAGTTAGTGGCTGCTTGAAGCATGAATTGAGTTGGGAAGATCTGGAGGTAGAGGAAACAGGAGATCACAGAGGAATCTAAGAAAGAGATGATGGCCTTGACCAGTGTGGCTCAGTTGATTGGGTATTATCCCACAAAGTGAAGGGTCACTGGTTCGATCCTCAGCCTGGGTTGTGGTCTCAGTTCCAATGGGGGCACTGTGCAAAAGACAACTGATCAAACACATTGATGTTTTTCTCTCTTTATCACTCCCTTCCCCCTTTATAAAAATAAATACATAACATATTTTAAAAATAAAGAGATGATGGGGGACTTCTGGTCAAGATGGTAGCATAGGTAAACATGGCTCACCTCCTTGAGCAACCACATCAAAATTATAACTAAACTATAGAACAGCCATCACTCAGATCCATTAGAAATTGAGTTGAATAGAAGTCTGACAACTACGGAGTTAAAGAAACCACATCCATCCAGATTGGTAGGAGAGACAGAGATGCAGAATGATGTGGTCCCATATCCACATGTGGTGGAAAATATTTGGGATTGACAACTGGGGAGAGAGGAGTCCCAGACCCACAATAGGGCTCCCAGTCCAGGGTCCACTGCCAGAAAGATAAGTCTTCATAACTTCTGGCTGCAAAACAAGGGGATTGAGTTGGTGGAAGAAACTTCTGGAGTCTCAAGCAGGTCCTCTTAAAGAACCCACACACCAACTTACTCAGACTCACTCCCTCTGAGCTCAAGCACCAGGATAGCAGCTTTAAAGGCACCAGTGGAGTACAGGAAGAAACTGAAGTGTCTGACATCGAGGCAAGAGCTGGGGTACAGCTTTCTCCTAGACAGAAAAGCAGGCAGAGGCCATGTTCCCTTTTCTGAACCTCCCCTCCCAACTCCACAGAGCCATAGAGCTGGCAGACAGATACCACATCTGAGACTCCATTAACCTGGCTAACACTGTTTGACCCACCTGGAGATCCCTTGAGACTCCTAGCACCCAACTTAAGGGCCTGCCCAAGCTGTTAACAGAGACTTTTCCATATGAATAGCTTGTCTTGGCTCATGCTTCACAACTTCCTAAATCTTCTCAAACAAGCAATAGCTGCCTCAGTGAGCCCCCAGCCCCTATGCCTCTTGCTAAGTGGCCACAGGCTCAGCACTAGCAGCAGCCAGCCCAGATTCCCAGCTTCCAGATTCCCAACTTGGCTTTCCCTGGGAATCCAAGCCCAGCATAAGTAGCAGCACCTCACAGTGTCTTTATAGCTCAGGCAGGGTGGCCCCATGCAAAACAAAGGTGGGGTGTGACCTTGGCCTGCACCACCTGGGAAAACCCAGAGCAACTGGTGGATAGCTGCAGACCTTGTTGGAGCATCACCACCCTGCCTCTGCACAGCTGGCCCATCTGGAGGGCAGTGGTCAGTGGTCACAGCCAGTTCTTGCAGTTGACTGGCCTGGGTCCTATTGACCTGTCAATGGCAACCAAGGCTCAACTATAAGAGGAGGGTGTACCCAGCCCACACAAAGGGTGCACCTCAAGTACCTAGATTGGGTGATAGGGAAGGCTGTGCCACTGGACCCTACAGGACATCTACTACATTAGGCCACACTACCAAGATCAAAACTTTTTTTTTTCTTTTAAGTTTATTGTTGTATTACATTCATTCCCTTTTTGCTCCCCTCTGTCTCCCTCCCCACCCACCCATTCCCCCCAAAGTCAATCCCACCTGTTGTCCTTTATACTACATACTCTATACTATATGGTTCCTTTATACTAGGTTCTTAGAACTTTTTTTAAAAAGTTTTTTTCCCAAAGCATTAAAAAAAAAAAAAAAAAGATTTTATTTATTATTTCCAGAGACAGGGGAAGGGAAAGAGGCAGAGAGGGAGAGAAATATCAATGTTTGGTTGCCTTTCACCTGCCTCCAGCCATGGACCTGGCTGCAACCTGGTTATGTGCCCTGGCTGGGGAATCAAACCAGTGACCTTTGGGTGTGCAGGCCGGTATCTATCCACTGAGCCACCAACCAGGGCTACCAAAACTGGAATTATAATAGCTTTACTGAATACATAGAAACCAACATAGGGAGGCTGCCAAAATGAGGAGACAAAGAAACATGGCCCAAATGAAAGAGCAGATCAAAACTCCAGAAAAATAAGTAAACAATTTATCAGATGCAGTGTTCAAAAGACTGGTTATAAGGATACTCAAGGAACTTAGTGAGGACCTTAGTATTGTAAACAAGGTCCAGTTAGAAATGAAGGATACACTATTTGAAATAAATAACAATTTACAGGGAAATATAGTAGAGTGGATGAAGCCAAGAATCCAATCAATGATTTGCAACATAAGGAGTCAAAAGACAACCAATCAGAACCACAAGGAGAAAAAAGACACCCTTACCCCACCCCTCCCCGTAAATGAGGATAGTGTAAGCAGCCTGTGGGACAACTTCAAGTATTCCAACATTCATATCATAGGGGTACCAGAAGGGGAAGAGAAAGAGCAAGAAATTGGAAATCTATTAGAAAAAATAATTAAAGTAAACTTCCTTAATTTGGTGAAGCATATGGACATGCAAATCCAGGAAGCACTGAGTCCCAAACAAGCTAAACTAAAGGAGCACCACACCAAGATACGTCATAATTAAAATGTCAAAGGTTAAAGATGAAGAGAGAATCATAAAAGCAGCAAGAGAAAAGAAGAGAGTTACCTAGAAAGGAGTTCCTGTAAGACTATCAGGTGATTTCTCAAAAGAAACTTGGCAGGCAAGAAGGATCTGGCAAGAAGTATTTGAAGTGATGAAAAGCAAGGACCAAGATTACTCTATCCAGCAAAGCTGTCATGCAGAATGGAAGGGCAGATAAAGTGCTTCCCAGACAAGGTAAAGCTAAAGGAGTTCACCATCGCCAAGCCATTATTATATGAAAGGTTAAGAGACTTATTTAAGAAAAAATATATAAAAACTATGAACATTAAAATGACAACAAACTCATAGATATCAACAACAGAAACAAAAACAAATCAAGCAAACAGCCAAAATAGGAACAGAGTCATAGGTATGGGGGTCATTGGGAGGGTTATCAGCTGGGAGGGGAAAAGGGAAGAAATGGGGAAATGGTGCCGGGATTGGGAAATACAGTTGGGTACAAGATAGATGGGAAAGGTAAGAATAATATAGGAAAGGGTGAAGCCAGGGAACGTATATGCACAACCCATGGACATGAATAAGGGAGGGCAGTGGGATAGGCTGGAGGGAAGGAGGGTCCTGGGTGAAGGGGAGCAAAGGGAAAAGAAATGGGAACAACTGTAACAGCATAATCAATAAAATATACTTAAAAAAGAAAATACGTAATTGAAAAAGAAAATAATAAAAAAAGAAAGGTATGATGAAATCTGAACAGAGTTCATTCCATTGGGGATGGAGAGGAGGGAACAGAAACTGGAGCTGTTTCTGAGGCATTGATAGAAGGATCTAGGGGATGAGAGAGAAGGAATATTTGAAGTTTCTATTCTGGGATACTGAGAGAATGATAATACCATGAACAGAGATGTGGAACATAGAAGGGACAAGTATATTGTGTGGAATGGACTGTGTTTGGATGTTGGCCCATTTGTGTGCGAGCCAGGTGCTGCAGCCTCATGGAATAGCCAGAAAGCAGGAGGAAAGAGCCGACTAGAGCAGGGAGAGTGGCAATCACTGGCTGAAGTGAATGACAGCGACCAGGAGAGTCTATGAAGAAAAAAAGGAGGAAAGTAGAGGACAGGGAATCCTGCACCATCAAGATCAGGCCAAGAGAAGAAAACCAGTAAGAGAAACAGAGGTCAGAGAGGCAGGGGCAGAATCAGGAGAGAATCATCAGAGCCATTTGCTATTGAGAAGGCATTAAGTTTGAGTTTCCCCCAAAGAAGAGACTGAGCATAGATTTTGGAGCAGGTAGTTTTTTTTTTTTTTGGAAGGATCCTAGGAAGCAGGAGTCAGAAAACATAGAGAGTGAGACAGGGAAGGAGGAAAAGCCAATAGAAGTTTGTTTTGTTGAGTTTGCAGTTGCAGGTAATGCAGGCTTCATTCCAGCAGAGCTTCCAGAATTGTCCTCATAAAAGACGGAAGTCTGGAATATTCATCTGCCAATGAATGTACTCATTGGTTGAGGATTGCAACTGGACTCCTTGCACTACCTGACTATGTTGCATCAAAATGCACTAAGAGAGGGGTAATGAACAAGTTTCCTTTTGTGGGAGAAGAATCTTTTGATGGTTGATTTTATGTGCCAATTTGGAGGGTTATTTTGAATGAGATTAACATTTAAATTGGTGAACATTGAGTAAAGCAGCCTCCATAATGAGGGTGGGCCTTATCTAGTCAGTTGAAGGAATTACCCAGCAGACTGCCTTCAAACTTCATCTGTACCATCAGTTCTGTTGGGATGCCAGTCTGCTGGCCTTTGGCCTGGAAGGACACCGTTGATTCTCCTTGGTCTTGAGCTTGCAGGCCCACAATGCAGATTGTGGACTTGGCAGCTTCAATAATTGTGTAATCCAGCCCTGGCTGGTGGCACAGTGGATAAGGTGCCCAAAGGTTCCTGGTTGGATTCCCAGCCAGGACACACATAACCAGGTTGCAAGCCAGGTCTCCAGCCAGCTCCGTAGCTGGAGGCAGGTGAAAGGTAACCATTCATTGATCTATCTCTCCCTCTCTGCCTCTTTCCCTTTCCCCCCTTCTCCAAAATTAATAAATAAAATCTTTAAAAAAATAATTGTGTAATCCAATTCCTTATCATAAATCTCTTTCCATATATGTGTGTGTATGTGTGTGTGTGTGTGTGTACATCCTATTGGTTCTGTTCTCTGGAGAACCCTGACTAATACAGACCTGAAGCAGAATGTGAAGGTCAAGGTGCAGGCCTGAAATAGAATGCTGGCTGTGCAAAGTGAGTCACACAGAACTGCCCACTACAGCTGCGGCTGAAGTCAGAGAATGACATGCAGACAATAGTCATCTGCTAGAGATAATTAACAGGGTAAGGAATCACACAGCCTGTGGGGTTTGGCAGTAAGAAGGACTTCGTTGTTGTCAGTTGAGACAGGGGTTTTAGGTTTCGTTTTGAATGAGTTAATGAGTGTGTATAGTTCGGTTGAGACAGGGGTTTTAGGTTTCGTTTTGAATGAGTTAATGAGTGTGTATAGTTCGTGGAAACAGAAACTGAGAGCAGAAATTGCCATTGAGAAGTTTGGGTAGTGAAGGGAAGAAAAGAGGAATGGATAATGGATGTTAGCTTAAGCAAGATGAAGAATGAAGGTATTCTTTTCTTCTTTTTCTCTTTCTTTCCCTCCCCTCCTTTCCCCTCCCCTCCCTTCCACTTCCCTCCCCTCCCCTCCCATCCCTTTCCCTCCCTTCCCTTCCCTTCTCCTCTCCTCTCCTCTCCTTTCCTTTCCTAGGGTGGATGACTTGAGGCTGTGGAGACAAGAAAGTGGAGGGAGTGATAGTATAAAGGGACAGGCCTAAGAGAGTAAGTTGAGTAGTGGAAAAGGATGGAGTCAGGGGCACAAGTAGAAGCCTTGCTCAGAGTTAAGAATGTTTTTTTGTGAAAAGAAAACAAGAAATAGGTGGGTCAGTTGGTTGAAACATCATTCTAAACACCAAAAGGTTGTGGGTTCACTTCCCAGTCAGGGCACATACCTAGCTTGCTTTGGAGGCAACTGATCAGTGTTTCTCTCTCACATCAATATTTCTCTCTCTCTCCCTTCCTCTTTCAAAAAAATATCAATTCAAATCAAATCAAATCAATAAATACACCATTGGTTGAGGATTTACAAAAAAGAAAGAAAGAAAGAAAGAAAGAAAAGAAAAGAAAGAAAAGAAAAGGAAAGAAAAGAAAAGGAAACTAAAGAAAGAAAAAGGAAATAGGTGAAGCTACTGAATTACACTGAAGAGACAGGAAGGAAGGTAGTTTTCATCTGCTCAGACAAGTAGAGAGGAGAGAAGTAATGTGAAGTTTAGTGGCAAGAATGCAAATTTACAGTCAGCCTGATAGACCAGGGCTGGGATTTCAGCCTCACCATTTCAGTTGTTTGTTTTGGGGAAAATTTCTTAATTTCTGTGTTAGTTTCCATATACATAAAATGGGAGGACTAATAGCTAATTAACAAGGTCAAGTCCTGGCTGGTGGCATAGTGGATAAGGCACAGGCCTGTGAACCCAAAGGTCGCTGGTTCGATTTCCCAGCCAGGGCACATAACCAGGTTGTAAGCCAGGTCTCTCTGAAAAATAATAAATAAAATCATTAAAAAAAAATAAGGCCACTGGGTAGATAGAAGTAAATGATGCATATATTACAGTGCCTGGCACCTAATGGACACTTAAAGATAATAACATTTATTAAATAAAGCAATTTTCTGTGTCAGAACAATTTAGTGGGACTTGGGCATGGATCAACTCCTATGAAAAATGAGAAATAGGGACTTATAAGACATGGACTTTGAAATAACTGCAATTCATAAGTTTGAGAAAATAGATGATAAGATGGAAAATTTTATCAGAGAAATGAAATCTATAAAAATAATCAAATGTAAAATCTAGAAATTGTAGAGATAGTTTGTGTCTCTGGAAAATATTAAGTTTCTTCAAAGATCAATTACTTTTATTTCTGGCAGGCAATGAGAATAGGGGGGAAAAACCCGCTTTAATCCAGTATGGGGTTCAGTTGATCTGAAGCTGAGTCTCAGGCTTAGTGTAGGCTGCCCTATTTCCAGATTGTCCTTTGTGCTAATTATCAATTAACTCTCAGCTCCAGACCCACCCTTCATTTCCTGCTTTACAATACTGGAGTTGGAGTCTGTAAATATTTTTCTTCTGCCAGCTGGCACGATGTTCAGCATTGTCAGTAGAGGGTGCTGGAGAAACACTGGAGGACGAGGTCTCTTCTTAGTTGTGATGTTCCTTTGGAGAGACTCCAGGAACATGTACTCTTAAGTGCAGGCGCCTTTAGTGCATGGCAGCCAGCAGTACTCGGCAGATAACAGCTTCATTTGTTACCTCCTTGGGTAGCTTCTCTGTGAGTTGATGAGGCACCTCCCCATGAATAACGTTGCCTGGCACCTTGTTGGGCAACTTTGCAGGGAATTCTGAGGTGCAGCATCTCAGCAACTCTTCTACCAGCTAGTGAGCCACAGCTAGGTCCTCTTAAACTAGATCTGAATCTCAGCCCTGGGAGGGAGTTTGGGCAAGGTGGGTGGTCTTTCTTGGATATTCTATTTCAGCCCTAGGAGGAGAAACATAGTTGTTGAGAGCTGAGAGAAAAGTATCCCTGGTTACAGTGACATTCTGGACAGCATCCTTAGAATAGGATAAGCATGAACCTAATAAAGCGATTTCTTTTTAACTATGGAAGGAACTTGATTTGTACTCTGAAACACTGAGAATAATTACGTGATAATTCAAGAGTATTCTATATTAGGGAAAAGAGATAATATGAGTAATTGGATTTATGGGTAATCCCCAGATCCCATTTCTCTAGTTTGAAGAGGCTGCTAATTGATCCCAATGGTCTTTATCTCCATCTTCCTTAGTAATAAAACCTGACATTTGTAGCCTTCTATATGAGCACTTGCAATAACTACATTTCTAAGCTTCCTTATAGCTAAATATGGCCATATGACTAAATTCTGGCCACTTGGAAGTAAATATAAATGGTGTGGGGAGGGAGAGGGTGTGTGCTCTTCTGCTCTTGTTTTTCTGTTGTTCTTGGTTTAAATATGAATGTGATGGCTGGACCTTGAGCAGCCACCTTCCATGAAGTGGGATGCTAAGGATGGTGGAACAGCAAGATAGAAGAAGCTGGGAGTCTGATGGTTGTGCAGCTGCCATAGCAGACCTAGAGTGCCTGCCTGCAGAGCCCTTACATGAGAGAGGAGTAAACTTATATTTCACTTAAACTATAGGGTTAATGTTTTTTTTTAATTTAATTTTATTGTTGTTGTATTACATCCATCCCCTTTTTGCTCCCCTCTGTACTCTTCCCCACCCACCCACTCCCCCGCAAAGTCAATCCCACATGTTGTCCATGTCCATGGTTCTTCCATATTAGGTTCTTGTCTAAACTGCTCCCCTTCTTTGCCTCTTCCTCCCTCCTCCCCCCACCCCAGGTTAATATTTTTATATCATACACAAGCTAAGCGTAATTTAATGGATGCACCTAGTTATTTAAACAACATCTTATGAAAACAGTTCAATTGGTCAACAACTATCTTTTACCAATCTCTGTATTCCAGAGCTTAGTATGGCACATAACATACTTTTGGAAAAATGTGAGAGATTGAATAGAAAATGAACAATGACCAGACCTATATAACAATAAAACTTTGACCCACAATCATAGCAACTATCCTGGGAAACCAACCCATTATCCATACTGACCAGCCCAGGAAGCCAGTGTACAATCTACTATAAGTCCGACTTGTAGGAAGTCAGACCACTGTCTTCATCAACTGGCTAGGAAACTGTACAGTAGGCCCTGCAGCAATCTTTCTAAACCAGTAGATCTTGATTAATAAATGACAGCTTTCCTAATTTTTGTCCCTGCTTTTAACTTAGGACCAACCAGAGAAAGCCAAATAATGCACCCTTAACCAATCACATAGGACAACCTGCTTCTAGTTAACCCACGTACAGCTTCCACATCCAATAAACATACCCAAAAAGCTTTCCTTTTTTCCACTATAAAACTTTCCCATTCTTTTACCTGACTTTGAGTTTCTGCCAACATGTAAATGAAGGTGGCTAACTCCCTCACTTGTTGTAATAAGCTGTGAATAAATAGCTTTTGCCCGTTCTCATTTGCATGGTCTTCATTTACTTCCACAAATGTTTGTTAAATAGATAAAACTTAAAAAATTAGAGACTTTGGTAGATTAACAAAATAAAATTCCTTTCAGTGGAGGAATATACTCTAGTGAGGTATACAGACGTTAAGCAAGTATGTACACAATTATCATATTACAATTGGGATATGAGTTATGAATGCTATGAAAATGCTACAAGATTATAGCTGAGATGTAGAGATGAATAAAAGTTAGTCAGGCAAAGGGGGCTGTGTGTAAAGAGAGATCCAGGCAGAAGGAACAGCATCTGCAAAGTCATGGAAACAGAAAAGACTTGGTATGTACCGGGAACTGAAAATATCCAGCATCATGAAGAGACTGTGCCTCACATCTCAAGGACTAGTTCCCCAGAACCACTGGTTTTCATCCTTCCCAAAGCCTGATTTTCCTTTTCTGTTAGTTCTGTGATCTCACTTTTCAATAAATCCCTCTTTTACTTAAGTTATATGGAGTCAGTTTCTGTTGCTTCCAACCAAACATCTCTTATTGATAGAATTGCTTTGTTACATCTCCAGAATTATTTGTTTTTGTTAAACTCTTTTATTATTATATAACCTCTCCTATGTTTACAGCTTATCTCTCAGTCAGGTAATATGTGCCTAAAAGGAGCCACTAACGTTGGGGGTGATTGGTTACACAGCATTTGCTCAGGCTTGAGGTCCAGGATCTAGGTGATAAGATCTGATGCCAAGCTCAGGCACAGTCTGCCCTTGTGCCTGAGCTTGGTATCATGATGATCCTGAGACTTGAGGGTCTATGGGGAAATGATAAGTGTGAACTGTTGTGACCAGTGGACAGTCTGTGACCATCTAAAAATGGCCACATGTATGTGTTTATCTCATTCTACATGCTCTTCTTTCATGGTAACCAACATTCCTTTTATCTAGAAGTGAGGTCTGTGTTCTTACCCCTTGATTCTGGCCAGGGGTATATGACTGCTTTCACCAATTACTTTCAAGGGTTTGTTATTAAAAAAAAAAAAAAAAAAATGTAACTCCTTTCTGGAGCTCTCGCTCACTCTCAATGCTTGCTATGTTGTAAGGAAGCCCAAACCATGTGGAGTAGTCACACGTAGGTGGTACACCCTATTGCTCTAGCTAAAATCTCAGACAATAGTCAACATCAATGGCTAGACATGATGATTCTAGTTCCCAGCCTTCCAGTTCCCCACCAGCTATTATGGAGCAGCTAAGAGCCTTCCTCTGTGTACCCTATCTGAATTTCTTACTCATAGAAACCATGAAGGACAATAGATAATCATTGTGGTTAGAAACCATGAAGTTTTGGGAGTGACTTGTTATGTAGTAATCAAAACTAATAGATTATGTAAAAAAGTCAAACTGTTTATTTGTATTTAAAACTTTTTTCAACAAAGGAGACATTTGAAAGCTATTAGCTGCAATCCTGGAGAAACAAAGACATTGCAATATTTGGAATTTATTGTGAAATGGGATTTTTATGAATCTAGCCAATTTTATCCTTAGGTTTAAGATTTTTTTTTCTATTTACATACCTACTTTTGTGTGTGTGTGAAGAAAATTTTCAAAATTAAAATTGAGAGTTAGCTAAAAAAGGAATGACATGTACCATAATGAAAACATTATGCTAAGTGATAAAAAGCTAGACACAAAAGGTGACATAGTACATGATTTCATTTATATTGAATATATATTTTATTTTTTAAATTATTTTTTTAATCTTAATTTTAAAAAATGATTTTATTTATTACTTTTTAGAGAGAAGGGAAGGGAAGGAGGTAGAGAGAGAGAAAGAGAGACTTCAATGTATGGTTGCCTTTCACCTTCCTCCAGCTACAGACCTGGCTGGAGACCTGGCTTGCAACCTGGTTATATGTGCCCTGGCTGGGAATTGAACCAGTGACTTTTGGGTTTGAAGGCCAGTGCCTTATCCACTGTACCACCAGCCAGGGAAAAAAAAAAAAAATCAGTGTGATTATACATATGAGCATGTAAGTTCAATAAAAAATATTTTTACTCTTTGCATTTCTTTTCTGACTATTATTGTCTCACATCGTTATTAATAATGAAAAAATATACTTTTTCTATAGAGGATAAGGGCTTTAAAATGATATATTTCAGTCATCGCATATGTAGGGTATGTTATGGCATTAGATACTGTTGTTGAGAGTCTAAATCAGGAAAAACTCCAGGCCTACACTGGAATGGCATTGAAAGGAATGGAAGGGAAGGATAGATGGGTAGATAGATACTGCATGAAAAGCATGAATAACACTGATAGTTCTCTACAGTTACGGAGGCAAGGGATAGCTGTCAAGTATGAAATATATTTTCAGCCTGATAATAACTGGAAATTCTTGGGGGCTTGGTTTATAGGTATAGGTACCCAATGCTTAGAACTGCCTCTGAACATGAAAGTTCCTTAACGCATATTTTTTTTTTTGTTTGAACGAATGAATGATTTATGTAGGACACATCTTATCCATCTTACATACTCTCCATCCATCTTTTTACTCCAGCTACTACTGTGGAACCAACAGCTTCCTTTTGCCTAAGGGCTTCTTTGCTGCAGCCTTGTGGGACACAGACACGTAGCATTTTCTGACACTTGTGTAAACCTGAAGAGTAAGGGAGTTAACACTTACGTGGCAACTTTTGACCATTGGCAGGGGGAGGCAGTGGATAAATACCCGGCCCCCATCCCTTGAATCGAATTATATATGGCTTCACAAGGAACCCCAGGGGGACAATGTTCCAGGCTCTGAGTGGCTCCACACCACACCCTTGGCCAGGATTTTCATCTTTTCCTGTTTCACTCTTCTTGGTTTGCCACTTTTGCCCCTTGGGATTGCTATCCACAATACACTATGTATGTCTAGTTCTTGTTTCAAGCTCTGCTTTTTTGGGGAGTCCAACCTAAGATAGATTCCTATGTAGAATGGCATTAACACTGGATAAAGGCCCAGGAAACCAGGGTTCCAGGCTGAGCTTTGCCACTAACCTCAAATAGAGATGAGCACTTTCATCACCATTTTTTGATGTACATGTGTTGACAGGTAAAGATCTTCAAGCCATTTGATAACTGAACAACAGCAACATCAAAAAGCAAAACAAGAAAAATGCTTGTAGTAAGGTCTTTTATGCATAAAGAGATCTTATGTGTATACGTGTTATTGTATACAAAGTGGACTATCACAGTTTCCTATATCTTTTTGTGGTTTGAATAGCTTACAAGGAAAATGTATCTTGTGTAATAACAATAATAAAAAGCGACCACATCCGAGGCCCTTGAATTTAGTGTAAGTGCAGAGCCTGAGGTCAGGTGAGGAGCCAAGCTGTGCCTGATCAGGTGTGCGCGCTAGGTGTCCTCTAGCCCGAGCCAGGACCTAGGCCGGGGGGCCCAGAAACCTGGAGCCGCGGAAGGGATGGCCGCTGGGTCATCTTTCGCTAGGGAGTAGAAGTATAGGGTAACCTAATTTACAGCTACCTGCTCTTCCCCAGGCTGGACAGGGCCGAAGTCATAAATTCCAGCCCTCTGCTGCAGCCCAGACAGATTGGAGGGTTTTCAGAGCGGAGGGTCCTCCCTCACTCCCCCGAACGAAACTTGGCACCCGGAGCAGTCTTCAGGCTCCTTTGTGCCACAGTTGCGCTTCACAACTCTCCCCTCTGTTCCCCATCCTCTCCCAACAACCGCAGAGGGGAAATTGAGTCACTGACAGGCGAGGCCTGAGTCGCCCCGGGAATGTGATCCGACGCCAACCCTTAGGGCCTTCCAGATGCTAGGATGAGGGGGAGGTTCTCCAGGAAAATATACAAAGCGGGTAAGAGGGGGAGGCTGCTGGCTGTGCAGGAGCTGAGCCAGACACATGGAGAAACGCTGCCCAGGATCAAAGGAAATATGACATTTGAAAAGAATGTGCGCGTCTGCCTGTGGTGCGGAGGGGGCTCGGGCGGCGCGGTGCAGGGCAGCAGGGGCTGCGTTCGGTCGGGGTCTTTACCCTGCCCTTCTCGCCTCCGCTTCCCACCACCCTCTCCCCCGTCCCCCACCTTAGGTGGTGGCTAGTCGCGGATCTCAGGGTGTTGCTCTCTCTCCCTCCTTCCTTTATTTCCGAGTAAAGCTGGAAGGGAAATGTAACCTGAGAAGACCAACCAAAGGGGGAAAAATCAAACCAGGCCGCCTCCCTGCTCGGCCTCAGAACATTCTTCTCTCCCTGCCGGTCCGGCCTCTTCTCCCCGCCCCTCCAGCGCCGAGGCCCTGGGCTCCAAGCCGGGGCAGCTTCGCACGTCACTGGGGTCCCCGGGGGCTGGGGGGTCCCCAGGGCGGGCCAGAGGGAGGGTGGGAGGGAAGGGATGGGAGCTGTTTCAACCGCTGCAGAGCTCGGGCCGCCGGGCCAGCCCTCCTCTCTCCCCCCTCCGGGCCGAGCCTGTTTCTCATTAGAGTAACGGGCGCGGTCCCCGCCTGGCTCCCGAGTGTTTGTAAACGTCTGACCCGAGGGCTGTCGCTTAACTCTTTAGATGCAGGGGCGGAGCCCTGAGCAGGAAAGATTTAGATGAAAGATCATGTGCTAGAAAGGTTTGAAGTACACGATCTGCGTGGGGGAAAATAGTAACACTCCACCCCGCCCGCCGACCGCATTCGAATCGATTCTTGGGCCTAAATCTCATACGACTGGACCCTTCCTTGCCTGCCCTTCCTAGAAAATCCAGTCCGAGTTTTCCTTCCTCCTTTCGCCCAGGTGACAGGTGTCCCCAAGACGGGGCCCACCCAGTCGCCGGGCTCTGGGTCCCTAGGAAACATGGCCAGGATTTTCGGGAGAGCCGGAGCGGGATGCCAAAGGGTCAAGAGGCTCATTCCAGATTTCAGTTCTAGGGAGGAGGGAGCCGACTTCCCGTGGAGGCTAATTAATAGCCTCTGTGGGTGCCCTGGACAAGAGCATCGGTAAAGCCCGGCCTGGATCATCGCCCATTTGGGTCCGGGGACCTATGAACTGTTCTCCAGTACTGCTAAATGTTCTTCACGTGTGTATGTGTGTGTGTGTGTGTGTGTGTGTTGGCCTGTGCAAGGGCTAATTTGGGAGAGCAAGAGCTTTGAGAAGGCCTCAGGCGAGGGACTTCGAAGGAATAGCCTTTTTGCTTTTCAGAGCAGCCTGGAGCCACTCTGCCCCGAGTGTCCCCTTGGCCTGAGGGAAAGGGGAGGAGACATAGTCCTTCCTAGCTGGTTGATGACTGCAGGACTCCTTCAGAACTTAAGAAAGGGTCTTCCGTGAACCCTTTGTACTGTGGGCCCCAAATGTGGTCCCTTTAAGACGCTCGAACCCAAAGGCCCAGAACTTAAACTGGGTTGGGGGTGGGTGGGTAGTGGTGGTAGTGCTCCCCGCAAGAAATGATTGTCACAACTGCGGGCCAATCGGCATGATTATGATCATACCACGCTGGAGAGACCGTTTTCCAATTCAGTTTTGTTCTCTCTCTCTCTCTCTCTCTCTCTCTCTCTCTCTCTCTCTCTCTCGGGGGAGGGGCCGGGGAGAAGACAGAAGGAGAAAGAGAGGGTGGGGGAGGATGAGGGGCGCGTGGTTTTCCCATCTCATCCCCGGAGGAGGGGCTGGAGCATCCCGGGCAGCCAATCAGGGACAGGCTGGGGGGGGCCCGCTTTGAAGAAGTTTGGGGAAAAAAGTTTGGAAAAGTTTCTATAATAACTAGGGGGCGTCCGGAGGGAGGCGGCAGCGGCGGAGGAGGGGGCGTCTTAAAGAAGGGGAGGGAGGGAGGGAGCCGAGGGTGAAGCGACGGCAGCCTTCTGAGCTCCCCCCTCCCACCCTGACCGGGACCTGGGGTCCTCTGCCGGATCCATGGGGGCAGCAAGCTGCGAGGATGAGGAGCTGGAATTTAAGCTGGTGTTCGGGGAGGAAAAGGAGGCCCCCCCGTTGAGCGCGGGGGGGCCAGGGGAAGGTTAGTAGTGCGGGTCTGGGAAGGGGTCTTGGGGTTAAGGAGGGAAGAGCCCGGGTATTCTAACTCTGGGGACTTGACGGCAGCGAGCCCGGGGTGGGGGTTGAAGGGGTCAGAGGTTGAGGGGAGTAGCGAGGCTTGGGGGTCTGCGACTGTCTGCCAGGGGCCGGGCACCACTTTCTCCTTTTTAGGTCGTGACTGGGGTGGGGATGGGGGTGCTGCCTGTAGGTTGGGCCGACTGTCACTGGTAAAGGGGGCGGACGGGAATAGTGGTCCTGAGTGCCCCTGGCGCGGCCGGGGGATAGGAGGGTGGGGCTCTGGAGCTAGCCCCTTGCCGACCCTGCCCTGAGCCCGCGGACCCGAGGCCGGGGGCCGGGGGCGCCCTCGGGCCCGTCAGGGCACCCCTCCCCCTCCCCCGTCTGGCCGCAACTAGAGGCAGATGGCTGGGACTGAGCCGGGGGTGGCGGCCGCCGCTCGCACGGAATCCGTGCAGCGTGCGCCCCCTCCCCCCACTGGGCCTTGCCGGGCAGGCAACACACCAGCCCCCGAATTGGGGGGGCGAGGGAGGAGCCACCTTCCTCGTCACCACTGCCCTGGAGCCCCCCTCCCCTGGCCACCGTTGCGATAGCAACTGGAGCTCCTGCCAGCGCAGTTTAGGGGTTTGGGAACCGCTGCTAATTGGGTTCATGTGTGAGTCGCCCCCGGCCCAGCCCAGCGCGGCTCTCCACGCGCCTTCAGGCGGGGCTCCAGCCCCTCTGGACCCACCTCCCTCACTTTAAGACCTAACCGGTTGGTACCCGAGGTCCGAGGGCTGGGAGTACAGAGTGTGAGCTTTTCCGTGTGGGAAAGGCTTGGCACTTCTGAATCTCTCTCTTCCACTTTCCGAGGTCCAACTTTGCTCCTGTCTTTGTGGCTCTTGAAGGCATCGTACAGAACTGCCTGGCATACAGGATTTAGGGGGCTGGCTACTCTAGGAACCTAGACATCTCATCTGTTTCTCTCTGTTCTCGTCCCCTTTGGTATCCCTCTCTCTGTTCCCCTCCCTTCCCATTTTGACAGAACTGGACTCAGAGGACACTCCGCCATGCTGCCGTCTGGCCCTGGGGGAGCCCCCTCCCTATGGCGCCGCCCCTATTGGCATTCCCCGGCCACCACCCCCTCGGCCTGGCATGCACTCGCCACCACCCCGTCCAGCCCCCTCACCAGGCACTTGGGAGAGCCAGCCAGCCCGGTCGGTGAGGCTGGGGGGCGCGGGAGGGAGCTCCGGTGGGGCTGGGGGAGGCCGTGTCCTTGAGTGCCCAAGCATCCGCATCACTTCCATCTCTCCCACGCCTGACCCGCCAGCCACTCTGGAGGACAACCCTGATGCCTGGGGGGACGGCTCCCCCAGGGATTACCCCCCACCGGAAGGCTTTGGAGGCTACCGAGAGGCAGGGGGCCAGGGCGGGGGCCCCTTCTTCAGCCCGAGCCCTGGCAGCAGCAGCCTGTCCTCGTGGAGCTTCTTCTCCGATGCCTCTGACGAGGCAGCCCTGTATGCGGCCTGTGACGAGGTGGAGTCTGAGCTAAATGAAGCGGCCTCCCGCTTTGGCCTAGGCTCCCCGCTGCCCTCGCCCAGGGCGTCCCCTAGGCCATGGACCCCTGATGATCCCTGGAGCCTGTATGGTCCCAGCCCCGGAGGCCGAGGACCAGAAGATAGCTGGCTGCTTCTCAGCGCTCCTGGGCCCAACCCTGCCTCCCCACGGCCTGCCTCTCCATGTGGGAAACGTCGCTATTCCAGCTCTGGAACCCCATCTTCAGCCTCTCCAGCTCTGTCCCGCCGAGGCAGCCTGGGAGAGGAGGGCCCTGAGCCACCTCCACCTTCCCCATTGCCTCTGGCCCGGGATCCTGGCTCTCCTGGCCCCTTTGACTATGTGGGAGCCCCACCAGCTGAAAGCATCCCCCAGAAAACCCGGAGGACTTCCAGTGAGCAGGCAGTGGCCTTGCCCCGGTCTGAGGAGTCAGTTCCATGCAATGGGAAGCTGCCTTCAGGAGCAGAGGAGGCTGCAGCTCCTCCAGGTGGTTCCCGAAAGGAGGTGGCCGGCATGGACTACTTGGCAGTGCCCTCCCCTCTGGCATGGTCCAAGGCCCGGATTGGGGGACACAGCCCCATCTTCAGGTGAGGGGTGTGCCTGGCACCACTGCTATCTCCAGCTATTCCACTTCAGAGCAGGAGGTCAGGGATGGGTTTGAAGAAAGGTCCTGGTTTCTCTGCCCTTGGCATTTCAGATGAATCTATAATCAACTTGGCTGCTGCCATTTACCCAATTTTAGGGAGGATTAAAACAACAACAACATACCTTCTACAAACTGATGATTTGCAAAAGGTAATCATTCCCTGTGGACCAATTAGAATCCCCCCTCCCTACTGCTTAGGCAAAAAGGGAGCTTCTTTAGGGTTCCCCCACACCTAGCTCTGGGCTGGCACTGTCTGGACCAGATTACAGACCTACAGCAGGTGGCAAGTAGACCCATTCTCTAACTTTTAATTTCTTAGGCCTGACTTGCAGAAAGTATACCTACTCATTTGAATTAAAATAGCATATATTTGCAAGACGACATTTCATATTAAAAACAAGCTGTTCTTGCATTCTTCTACCTCCTTTACCCTCAAAGAACCCTGCCCATTTCAATAATCTTAAACTGAGACTGAGCTGGCTCCACCCAGGAAAATTTCCTGGGGAAAGAAACCTTAACACCTGCACCCCTGGGTTCCTATAGGGCAGGGTTCCTTATCCTCAGCACTGTTGATCTTTTGAGCAGGAGCATTGTAGGACACTTTAGCAGCATCCCTGGTTCCTACCCACAAAATGCTGGTAGCATCTCCTCCCCTAGTGTGACAACTAGAAGTGTCTCTAGGCATTGCCAGATATCACCTGGGGACAATTACCAGTTGAGGGCCCCTGGCCTAGGATATCTGGGAGTTCAAAACAGGAAAGTTGTACATCTGTAACTCCCAGCTTCTGGGCTGGACTTGTCCAACCCCAACTGGTGAAATGTGTGCTAACCTGGGAACAGGGTCTATACTCAGTCCTGGCTTCTGTCAGTCACTGGCTTGCTTACTCCATTATGTTCTATCATCTGGGTCTCAGTCTTTTTTGTTTGTTTGTTTTTTTAACTTCAAAAACAGAGGGGTTTATTTCTGAATACGAAATGGTGCTTCTTTGTGTGACTCTTCCCATACATATAACAGGATTAGGATGGGCTTTAGGTTCCTCTGTGTCCAAGTGAACCCTCGCCGCATCAGAGCAGGAAAGGAGGGAGTCTCAGACCTGGTGCCATCTTCCACAACCTCATCTTGAGGGGCTCTGAGGGGCCTGCCCCCTTTCCCTTTGCTTCTGGGCTTTTAGGCTGTTTTATTTCTGCTATGCTTTCTCCCATGCCCAAATCCCCTCCTCCCTCATATCCTAGGGAGCTGAGACTCCATGCTGCCCTGACCAGAGTTCGAGGCTGCAGATGACCAGTGCTCTTTTCTTCTGTCCAGGACCTCTGCCTTACCCCCACTGGACTGGCCTCTGCCCAGTCAGTATGAGCAGCTGGAGCTGAGGATCGAGGTGCAGCCTAGAGCCCACCACCGGGCCCACTATGAGACAGAGGGCAGCCGAGGTGCTGTCAAAGCTGCCCCTGGTGGTCACCCCGTAGTCAAGGTAAGGGCAGGCCTGATAGCCTTTCTCCTTTCCATTCCCACCTCCCTGCAGATGGGATCCCGTCGTGCAGACCTGTGGCACTGCCCTTTCCCACACTCCCTCTCAGCAGTGAGCCTGCAGTCAGACTGAAGTTGGGGGAGGAAGAGTGCCCTTCAAGGACCCGGATATACTTGCTACTTCTCTATCTCTCCACCCCCACTTTCCTCATCCCATGGGACACCAGCCTCATGTCTACTTTGGAAAATGATGGCCTGCCAGATGTGGGGGAGGGCTTAGGCCAAGGCTAAAGTTCACTGGGAGTTAGGTTGTCTCCATTGAGTTGAGCCAGTCTCTCTTGGGAGAGTTTCTCCTTTACCCAGCTCAATTTAGGCCATATTCCAAGAATAACATTGTGAACTCCAGGCCATGTTTTCTCCCCAACTGGTGCCCAATTCCCCCTGGGAATCCCTTCCTGGATATCTTTTGTCTTTCACCAACCTCAACCCCTGGTGGACTGAAAACCCTGGGACGGATAAAGGATGAGACAGTGGATATTTCAGTTGGGTTATCTGTATGTCCCTCTGCTAGCTCCTAGGCTACAATGAGAAACCACTGACCCTACAGATGTTCATCGGCACCGCGGATGAAAGGAACCTGCGGCCTCATGCCTTCTATCAGGTGCACCGCATCACTGGCAAGATGGTGGCCACGGCCAGCTATGAAGCTGTAGTCAGTGGTACCAAGGTGCTGGAGATGACCCTGCTTCCTGAGAACAACATGGCAGCCAAGTAGGTCCCCACTTGACTTCCCCTCAGTCTTCAGGCTTCGGGGTCAGTCTTTTCCATGGGTCCTAAGCTAGGCCAACTCTTTCTCTTCCCAGAAGAGCTAGACAACATTTAGAGGAGCAGTTTCAGACCTTCTCTCCATCTAGAAGAGACTTTAGGGGCTGGTGAACACTCTGCAGGGTCCGTCTCTGGGTTAAATCAGCCTTCCTAGGCTCCCAGAGAAGGTCTTTAGGGTTTTGCATCGAGGGATGGGGGCTTCCCTCTTGGGTGGGTGGGAGGCATTACCATTTTGGCTTTGGCTTTGGCTGGGAGGGCTTGCCATCCATTCTTTGCCTTCAGCATTGACTGTGCTGGAATCCTGAAGCTTCGGAATTCAGACATTGAGCTGCGGAAGGGTGAGACGGACATTGGGCGCAAGAACACACGAGTGCGGCTGGTATTCCGGGTACACGTGCCCCAGGGCAGCGGGAAGGTCGTCTCTGTGCAGACTGCATCGGTGCCCATTGAGTGCTGTGAGCAAAGAGGCCCTGTGCTATCTTTCTGTCTCTTATGACCCTCTTGTCTGTGTGTCTGTGTGTTCACCTCATCTCCTGGGCATAGTGTCCTGTGTTCTGTCTGTCCTGGGTAGCCCTGTAAAGGAGGTAGCCCTTGTTTCTATGCTGGTGGGGCGGGAGGAGTGTCCTAATTTGCCCCTGCTGCAGACTGTCTGTGGTTTGGACTAGTGTGTCCCTATCCTCCCTCTGTCCGGCCTGAGTAGCCCTGGGCTCTTGTTTGGATAACTCCCTGGCCCTCCCTGTTATCCTCACTCTCTCCCTGGATGGCTTCTTACATGGTGGGTGCCACCCCAGGGACTCCATGAGTTTGCTTGCGTGCCTGCCACTAAGGAGGGCTCCTCCAGGGCCCTGTGGTAGTTATTCCAAAGAGGGTGGGGCAGAGGAGGCCGTCCTCTCCATACTCAGCCCAGACAGACCTTTCCTGCACTGCTCTGCAGCCCAGCGCTCAGCCCAGGAGCTTCCGCAGGTGGAGGCCTACAGCCCCAGCGCCTGCTCAGTGAGAGGAGGAGAGGAGCTGGTGCTGACGGGCTCCAACTTCCTGCCAGACTCCAAGGTGGTGTTCATTGAGAGGGGCCCCGGTGAGTACCCCATGGGGAGGGAAGGACAGGCTGGGAGAGTTGCAGCAGGCAGGTGGAAGAACTCTGGCACTGTCATTAAACCAGCTTGTTCAGCCTGAGTTTCCTTCTCTGTAAAATGGGACATACACTGTCCTTCCTCTTGGGCCTGACAGCAATCTGAAATGCTTAGGATGGTGAACAAGTATGAGAAATAAACATTCTGCCTTGGCTGGTGGCACAGTGGATAAGGCACCAGCCTGCAAACCCAAAGGTCACTGGTTCGATTCCCAGTCAGGGCACATAACCAGGTTGCAAGCCAGGTCTCCAGCCAGGTCCATGGTTGGAGGCAGGTGCAAGACAACCATACATTGATGTCTCTCTCCCTCTCTGCCTCCCTCCCTTCCTTTTTCTCTGGAAATAATATATAAAATTTAAAAAATGGGTATCCTTTTTTAAAAAAGGAAAGAACGTTGTAGTTTGAAAGAGAAGTAAGTTGGCTTTGAGATAATTGACTACGAGTAGAAGAGAGGAGGTAGCTTACATCCTCACCGCCACCTGAGTGGCTCCTGAGTTATGAGCCTGGTGGCACAGCTATGATTGCCAAAGGCTGTGCCATACTCCAAGACAGGGCTTCAGGGGTGGGGAAGGGACAACTGAGGGGCTCAGATGCACCCAACGGCATGAGGTCTTTGTTCTCCCCCCAACCCTGACCACCAGGAGCCATAGCCCCTAAACTCAAGTGTAGCAGGTTTTGAGGTTCTGGACTGTGAGACTTGAGGTCTCATTGCCTTCCTTTAAGGAAGCATCCTTTCCTCCCCTCGAACTTCCTCCCACCGCTGCTGCGGGAGGAGATGCTTGGAGCCGTACGGGAGTTCAAGAGTTGCTTCTGCCACTCACTCCCTCTGGTCCCTAGGCTGGCCCTGCTATCTCTATGAGTCTCAGTTTACTGCTTTATATCTTGTTGACAGTTTAAAACCCATTCTTCTCCATGCGATTGAGGAAACATGCAGTGGGCTCTTCTGTGAGCCAGGCCTTGTAAGGGACCTTCTGAGTCTGGCCTTGGCCCTAGCAGGCAGGACAATGGCAGGGGCCTGGACTTGGGGCAGGGGCCCCGGAGCTGAGCTGGAGCAATCTGTTCCCCCTGCACAGATGGAAAACTGCAATGGGAGGAGGAGGCCACCGTGAATCGGATGCAGAGCAATGAGGTACTGGTGTGACTGGGGTGCCCACCCTTGGGGGCAGGGCAGGGGGGAAGTTGGGGAATTCCCAGCTGTGTCCTTGCCCATGGGAATGGACTCTAAAGTGACCTGTTCTTTTCCAGAGGAGGCATTCTGGCCACTCTGGAAGCAGGTTCTTCTCTAGGGAATGAAC
This sequence comes from Noctilio leporinus, assembly GCA_004026585.1. NCBI lineage: Eukaryota > Metazoa > Chordata > Mammalia > Chiroptera > Noctilionidae > Noctilio > Noctilio leporinus. The sequence continues at coordinate 15,194 of PVIW01011045.1, read as the reverse complement.
TTAGCTCCTGAGCAATGGAAAAATCCAGGAGGTGGAGTCTGGGTCCTTGGAAGGGCTGGGCTGAGCCTACGTCCCTGAGAGCTCCCTGCCTCATCCTCGGCTCCTTCCCAGGTGACGCTGACCCTGACAGTCCCTGAGTACAGCAACAAGAGGGTGTCCCGGCCTGTCCAGGTCTACTTTTATGTCTCCAATGGGCGCAGGAAGCGCAGCCCTACCCAGAGTTTCAAGTTCCTGCCTGGTATGCTCCAGGACGGCTCACGGCGGGATGTGGGAACATGGGGAGCTGTGGCAGGGCAGAGGGATGCCATGACCCCATTGGGGTGGGGAGGGATGGGGGATGGAGAAAACCTGGAAACGGGAAGGTGGGTGGAGGGTGTGCAGTGGGGAGTTTGCCAGCCTTCTCACAGTGTGCCCTCTTCTTCCCACCCACCCAGTGATCTTCAAGGAGGAGCCCCTACCTGACTCATCTCTCCGGGGCTTCCCTTCAGCCTCAGGCCCCGCCTTTGGCACTGACATGGACTTCTCACCACCGAGGCCTCCCTACCCCTCCTACCCCCATGAAGACCCTGCTTATGAACCTCCTTACCTGTCAGAAGGCTTCAGCTATGGCACCCCCCCTCTGTATCCCCAAACGGGGCCCCCACCATCATACAGATCTGGCCTTCGGATGTTCCCTGAGACTGGGGGTACCACAGGTTGTGCGCGCCCACCTCCAGTCTCCTTCCTTCCCCGGCCCTTCCCTAGTGACCCCTATGGGGGACGGGGCTCCCCTTTTCCCCTGGGGCTGCCATTCCCTCCTCCAGCCCCTTTCCGGCCTCCACTGCCTTCCTCCCCACCTCTGGAAGGCCCCTTTCCTCCCCAGAGTGGTGTTCATTCCCCATCTGCTGAGGGGTACAATGAGGTAGGGCCCAGCTATGGCCCCGGGGACGGGACCTCGGAGCAGGAGAAATCCAGGGGAGGCTACGGCAGCGGCTTCCGAGACAGTGTGCCTATCCAGGGAATCACACTGGAGGAAGGTGGGTGTGAAACTGGGAGCTGCACTTGTGAGTGTGTGTGAGAGATTGTTCTGCATGTTTGCTGAGGGCTAGTGCTTGGATCCCTGGGGGCCAGTCAGAGGGTCTCAGGAGGCAAATTCTTGGTGGGTGTAGCCACATGAACCCATTTAACTTAATTCTGAAGGGTGCATGGAGTTTATGCCCCAACTTTTCTCTGTGATCACAAAATCTCAGGTTAGATATATTTTCAAGGTCCTTCAATCTGCCCCCCCCCCCCCCCCCTCTGTTTGCAGACTCAGGCACTGAATTTCAGGGAGGAGTGGTGGTTTGCTGAGGTCCCAGTCAAACATGCTTTCCCTTGCCTCAGCTTCCTCCTAAACATTGCGCCTGTGGTTGGGATTGCTGATGAGGAACCTTCATGTTTTGCCTCCTCTTCCTCCCCCTGAATACACCCATCGCTGGCCCTGCTGATACTGCAGGCTGCTGAGCCAGCAGGAAAGGGCTGGGTTGGGGGCCTGGGCACCCACATGGATAGAGTTGAGCAAGATTTGATCGGGATCAGGTGTCAAGACATATTGGGGAAACTGAGGCCCGGGGGGAGGGGGGAGCCTAGAGGCATCCTAGACTATGGCCTGCCTTGCATGGATTGAGAGTCTCTGGAAAAGGAGGGGACCTGCCCCCTAGACCGGTCTCTCAACCCTCCCTCCTTTACAGTGAGTGAGATCATTGGTCGAGACCTGAGTGGCTTCCCTGCAGCTCCTGGGGAAGAACCTCCTGCCTGAACCATCATCGCTTGGCAACTAGAGCTTCCGTGGCCCTTCCAGCCCTGCCCACCTTCCTCTCACTCTGGGGTGGTGGTTCCAGAAGCTTGGGGCCAATCTGGTTCTTCTTTCCCCAGCTTTTGTCTTTTTCCCACTGCCCTCCCTCCCCTCCCTTAGCTGAGAGGTGGCCCCCTGGGCCTGGTGCTGCCAGGGAGGGCTCGGGAGGGCCAGCATGGAGGACTGGGATGGATGGAAACTGAGGCTGGGTGAGAGGACTGACCACAGTGAAGGTTGTATCTAGACTGTGTACGGGCCCTGGTGCTGGGAGGCTGGGGACAGTCAATGGGTAATAAACCTCTCACTGATGAGTGCTGATTCAGGCTCCAGAACCCTTTGGAGAGAGAAGAGGTGCAGCTTACCTGAGGTTGGAAAGAAATGGGATGTGGCTGGGATCATTGTGTCCTAAGGAGCCTCTCAGAGCAGGCACCTGGGGAGGATTTGAAGGGTCCTCAGAGGCTCCCTAACTGGGTTGAGGATGGGGGCCAGGGCTTCAGTAGGTCTCTCTTCCCTCGGACTCTGATGCCTGTACTGTCTTTGGGATGGGGCCTAGGAACATATATTTTCACATTTATTTCTCTTGCTACCACCCAGATGATTCTGATTCTCAGGCAAGGCCAGGAGATACCAGTTTAGTCTCTCTCATTTACAAAGAGGAATCCGAGACTCTGAGAGGGAAGGGGTTTGCCTGTGGTCACACAGCCGGTCAGGAACAGGTTGAAAGCTGTGCACCGGCTCCTGCCCCCGGCCCCTGCCCCCTTCAGACACCCTGGCTCATCAGGGTCAGGCCCCTGAAGCTTATCTTCCTGCAGTAGGACCGGGGGTGAGGGAGGCATGAGTCTATCCACAGTCTGGATTCCCGGGAACTGTGAAAACATTCCGGAAAGACCTGTGCTTTGGAGGTACGCTGCAGGAAGTCAGCAGCCTCTGGAACAGCTCTGAGTGCCCCCAGGCCCAGTGCATTGTATGAGCTTCTCTCCTATCCTGCAGGGATGCCCACAAGTCACTGCTGACAGGATCGTGCTGAAAACTGGGTTTGTTCCCTGTCTTGACAGCCTGTATGGCCAAGTCTTCAGTGGGTTGGGCAAAGTCAGGCCTTCTCATTCCTGCCCCACAGAGTCTGGTACATAGTAGGCACCGAGTGACACTAACCTGAGTTGGCTAGGCCTGGCTGCTGGGGGGCCATACCCAAAATGTATTCAGAGAGTTGGTACTTAGGAAACTGGCCGCACCTCCATGCTGGTGGGGCCTCTCTATGTCTCGTGGGTTCATACAGGTCTGGCAAAACCCCACGTGTTCAAGGGTGGGTGTGAGGGAAGCTGGCTCTGGAACAAATAAGAGAACCAGGACTTCCTTCAGTCACAAGGAACTTCCTTTATCTTCCTGAATACAAACTGCTGTGAACCAAACTGACATCCAGTGATCAGCTCACTGGGCCTTGGTTGCTTTTTAAAGATACCCTCCCGTAGGGGTCAGAGACATTATCCTATAATTTCCATGGCAGGGGAGCCCCTGGAACATGTGTTACATGCAACATTCTTCAATTTCCCCCACTCCCGACTCCAAGATCTCTAACAAGGGGTAGGTAGGTCAGCTTCTGTGAGTGAAAAGCTGTAGTGAAGGGGACTCGCTGCCTCCCAAGGCAGATGATTTCGTGTTCTGCCAGGGCACTGCCATTGCCAGACATTGATCAAGCCGCTATGAAGTGCCAGCCAATGAGTCCTGGAGGGCCCCTTAGCCTCATGAGGCAACTGTAAGTCAATATCTTATTATAACTCAACAGTTCAACTCAGTATATATTTCTTCTCATATGTCAGACCTTAGGGGGCCAGTGAACAAATTTATTACAAGGTGCAGAAGGAGCAGAGAGCAGGGGTACTCAATCCAGTTATGGGGACAAGGGAACTTCAGAGGCTTCTGGATTGAGACCTGAAGCATGTCCAGTCCAAGAACAGGGAAAGGCAGGCCAGGCAGAGCCTCCAGAAGGGGCCGGGTCCTGGAGGAGACAGGGAAACAAGGAAGGTTGACAGATGGAGGGCTTGACACATTTAAAGAACCAAGATAGGTTGTATGTGATAAGGATGGAAAAGATTAAGTTCTAAAAGTGGGAGCCCTGAGGAAGATGGGAGAAAAGCCTGAGCTGGATTCTGAGGGGTCCTGTAGCCATGCCAGGGAACTTAGAATTATCCAAGGATGGTTGATGGGAGCTTTCCCAGTAGATGGCGGGCCTTATGCTGGGAGTGATACAATAGATTTGCCCTGAAGTTCCTCGTTGGGGTGAGCTGACACCTCCCCTGTGACTAATCTGCAGGGTGTGCTTGCGCTGCCCTCCCTTTGTAGGCCTAACCCCCTCCCCATTAGAATCCTCATGTGAGTCAGCCTCCTAGGATTCCCACAGATATCTAGCTCCGCAGAGGCTGGAGTTGAGAGGGAGTTGAGAGGATGCTGGATCTTCATCTGGTGCCAGTAAACTTTCTTGGCTAGGGTTTTTCTAAGTGTGGTCTGAGGATTACTTGCACTTGAATCATTAGGTGGTGGTGGTGGTGGTAATGGGGTGGTTGGCTTTTATTTGTTTTGTTTTTAAATGTAGATTCCTAGGCAACCCCTGACCTTCTCAGTTATATTCTGGGAGGGTGTAGGGAGGCCTAGGTCACTGCTTTTGAAAGAGTACTCTGAGTGATTCTTCAGAACACACAGGGCAGTTTGAGAAGTAGTGTCGTTTGTCAAATAAGTGTTGGTTCTTCCCCCTCCAGACTCTACAACAGCTCCATGGCCCCCTCACAGATCTTGTCTGGGCTGCTGTGGGTGGACGGTCAGGGAACAAACATTCCTGATATTGCAACTGATCTCTTCCCTCACCTGGCTCTCTTGAATCTTGGGTGATATAAGATTGTCAAGTACAGCCTGGAAGCCTGGTGCAGGAGCAGTTTTCCCCTGAACGTATGGTTGCAACTCCGGGTCTCTAAGATGCCTGGGGAGGGCTCAGTGGGTTTAGTGAGACTGTAGATTTGCCCTGAAGTTCCTTGTTGGGGTGAGCTGACACCCGCTTTCCTGTGACTGCTCTGCAGGGCACTTGTGCTGCCCTCCCTTTTCAGGCCTGACCCTTCTTCCCATTGGAATCCTGATGTGGATCAGCCTCCCAGGATTCCTATAGACATCTAGCCCTTTGACGCTGGAGTTGGGTTTTGGGTTGTGCTTGGAGCGGGCGCTGTGGTGTCTTGGAGCCTGCCCCCAGTCCTTCTAAGTTGCCATAAGCTGCAGAGAAGCAGCATCTTTCACGCTTCCTGGGAATCCCAGATGTGGAAAGTGTATAGGGGTTTGGCTATCTTTTTAGGAGCTGGTTTTAGTAGCCTCAGTGCCTGATTGCTCAATTAGCCAATTATTCACAAAGTCTCTCAGGGCCGCTTGTCTGTAGCAAACCCTGTGCTTGGTGTGAAGGACATGGGCATCACACTGGGGCTTTACTCTGGAGGAACGGACAGCCCACTCACTAGTGGGAGAGACCTTCCTGCTTGGAGATGGTGGTGGTGGTGGTGTGTGTGTGTGTGTGTGTGTGTGTGTGTGTGTGGTGTTGGGTTGAGCTGTGTAAGAAGCAGAAATGATGTGTTGCTATGGAAACACTGGGACTGAGCCCAAGGAGGAGGGTCAAAGAACATTTTACAAAGGCTGAAGTCAAGACCAAAAAGGAGGGAAGGAATCAGAGTTGGGATGCTTCGATAGGCCATGCTAAGGAGTATGAATAACAGGGAGGCATTCACTTAGTTGGTCAAAGGGTCTACAGGTGTGCTTGTGTATGTGCATGTGTGTATGTGATTTAAACTTTAGAAGCTGTGTGGAGAGAAATTGGCAGAGAGGCCATAAAGAAGGGTTTTGTAGTAGTTCATGCAATGGAAGTCTGGGCTCGACCTACTCCTTAGCTCAGCTAAGCAGGATGAGCTGTTCCTAACAGAACAGGAAAGGTCCTGGGCTGGAGTCCTGGCTTAGCCAACTATCTGAGATCTCTAGCTCATCTGACAGGCAACTGGGCCCTAGTTGCCAGCTGTAAATGTTTACTGAGCTCCTACTATGTGCCAACCTCTGTGCTAGCTATAGGGGATACAACAGTGAATGAGACAAATGGGGTTTGTTCCCTCCTGGAACTCAAGAATTAACAGGCAATTATGGAACAGTATAATGGTGGGAAATGCTGGGGGCTTAGAGACCTACATGAAGGTCACTGAATTTGTTCTCTCCTGCTGCCTATTTCTTCTTTCCTTCCTTCCTTCCTTCCTTCCTTCCTTCCTTCCTTCCTTCCTTCCTTCCTTCCTTTCTTCTTTTCTTTCCTACTTCTTGAAGTTTAAAGATTTTATTTATTTCCAGAGAGAGGGGAAGGGAGGGAGAAAGAGAGGGAATGAAAAGACAACATGTGCTTGCCTCTCACATGCCCCCAACTGGGGACCTGGCCTGAACCCAGACATATGCCCTGACTGGTGACACCTTGATTCACAGTTTATTTCTTTGTAACAATGGAAGAAGACTATATTTTGAGAAAATCTGTTGGATCCACCCCTTTGTGTGTGGGGGCGGGGACAAAGACATTTTCTCAAAGGAAGGGATTATTTCCAATATCCATGCTATCCTAGATGAAGAGCATCCAAGGCCAGGAAATGTGGATTTATCACTGAGAGCTTGAATAGAGTTAGGAGGAGCATCTCCTATGCTTTTTTCTCTTGGGCCTGAACCCTGAGGAAACTAGTTAGGCCCGAGTGTATCCAAGCAACCCCCATTGCAGTGAGGCAGGGTCCTGCAGGGCAGGAAGCCAGGTCCCCCGTGGGGAAATGGGACAACTCCAGACTAGGTGTCACTCCACTTTCATGTTCCTCTAATTCCTTTTAGCTTTTTTTTTGATGGTCTTAGTTTTCTAGAGCTGTTATAACAAAGCACGACATACTGGTGGGCTTGAACCAATAGAAACCTATTTTCTCATAGTTCCAGAGGCCAGAAGTCTGAAATCAATTATTGGCAGAGTTGGTTCCTTCTGGATGTTCAGACAGAAGCTGTCCCAGTCCTCTCTCCTAGCTTCTGGTGGTTGCTGGCAATCTTTGGTGTTCCTTGGCCTGTACAAGCATCCCTTCAGTCTCTGCCTCAGTCATTACATGGAATTCTTCCCTGAGTCTTCTCCATCTCTGTTCAAATTTCCCTTATTAAGATACCAGTGATTGGATTTAGACCTAAAGAAGAGAGGCTCCTTCCTTTCCAGTGGGACCTGGTAGAACTTCAAGCCTTGCTTGGCTGTGTCCTAGGGTAGGTGGCAGCCCCTCCCCATAGGCTGCCGGGGAGTGAACAGTGTCCAGATTACCACCCAGGAGTGCTAGGAAGGTGACTGACACCAGGGGGCAGCAGTAACAAGGTGGAGGGTAGGGTGGGAAGGCAATCAATGCTCCCGCTCCTCTGGGAAGTTCACATCCAGATTCCCTTCCACATTTTTTCAGACCACCTCTGGAAGACTAGTTCTCCTTCTCAGAATCATCAGTCCCTTAGTAACCCTAGATATGTCTTGTTAAGTATATTTTTAGTGAGATTTCCCTGTCTCCCTTACTAGATTGTAAGGTCCTAAAAAGCAGAAAAGTTTTGTTTTGTTCTTTTTTTTAAATTTTTAACTCTTTGTAGATACAAGGGGTTATGATGAATAATAAAAGCTGCCATTTTTGGTAATGCATAAAAGGGGAGTGCTTTACATACTTTTACTCCAATTTTGCTGCAATCCCAAACCAAAGCTCAGAGATATTTAAGGACCACAGCAATAAATGTAGATAACACTTAGGGAGTGCTTACCTCCTGGTGTTTCATGCCATTCTATTATGTGGATTGTACTACTAATTCATTATGCATTAGAAAGAAATATATAACTAAAGGAGAACTGTAGGTCTCTGCTAGAATGAAAAAGGCTTGTATGACAAAGATCTATCCTCATGGAGGCTGTGGCTGTGCAGGAGGAGTTTGTCATATAGCCACATTTATTTGTTCACAAAGGACTTATTGAGTAGTAAGTACCAGGCAATGGTAGTCATTGTGGATACCAAGACTGATAAGATAGAATTCTTGTCCTCCAGGAATTCACAGTTAAGAGATCACTAGCCAATAACTTGAGATTTTGGTGGGTCTGGTGCTGTAATAATTTTTGCTTGTTATCTATTGCTGTGTAACAAACCACCCCAATTTAGTGGCTTAAAACAACAATGATTTACTTTTCCTTACAATTCTGTTGTTTACCCTGGTGGTTCTTATGTTGTTCTCACCTGGGCACATGCACATGGCTGCATTCAGTGGGCAGTTCAGCTAGTTGGCCCTAGAAGGCCTCACTCCCTGTCTGAGACCTGAGCTGGGACTGCTGGAAAGGCTGAGATAATGTTGCTTCTCTCTGACCACATGGCCTCTCTCCACATGGGTTCTCACTCTCCTTCAGGTAATACTGGGCTCTTTTACATGATATTAGAGAATTCCAACAGGGTGAAAACCAAAGTCCCAAGGTCTCTTGAGATTTTGGCTCAATGTTGCAAATGTCACCCTATTGGTTAACACAAGACACTAGGCCAGGCCAGGCTCTACCCTCTGATGGTAGGAGAGGCAAGGTCATGTTGCAAAGAGTGTGCATATAGACAGGGAGGAATTTGAGGTTATGTTTGCAATCTACTGCAGTTGCCAACTTAAAAATAATTCTATTTCAGGCTTCTGGTCAAGATGGTAGCATAGGCAGACATGGCTCACCTCTTTGCACAACCACATCAAAATTACAGCTAAAATATAGAACAATCATCAAGCAGAACCATCAAAAATCAAGTTGAATGGAAGTCTGAGAACTATAAAATTAAAGAAACCACATCCATACAATTGGTAGGAGAGGCACAGACAATAAAGGGCTGGTCCCTCACCCATGTGTGGTGGATAAGAATTTGGGAGTAATATCTTGGGAGCAAGGAGTCCCAGCCCTACACCAGGCACTCAGCCCAGGGTTCCAGTGCCAGGAATATAAGTCCTCATAACTTCTGGCTGCAAAATCTAGCAGGATTGAGTCAGTGGAAGAAATTGCTAGAGCCCCAAGCAGGTCCTCTTAAAGAACCCACATAGGAACTCACCTACTCAGACTCACTTCCTCTGAGCTCCATCACTGGGGCAGCAGCTTGAAAGGCACCAGTGGCATACTTGGAGAAACTGAAGTGTCTGGCACCAAGGTGAGCAGAGGCCATTGTCCCTTTTCTTTTTTTCTTTTTTTTCAATGTATGGTTGCTTTTCACCTGCCTCCAGCCATAGACCTGACTGAAGACCTGGTTTGCAACCTTGTTATGTGCCCTGGCTGGGGAATCGAACCTGTGACCTTTGGGTTCGCAGGCCGGCACCTTATCCACTGTGCTACCAGCCAGGGCTCATTGTCCCTTTTCTTAATCCCTTCCCCTCAACCCCATAGGGCAACAGAGCTGACAAGCTGGTGCCCTATTTGAGACTCCATCAACCTGGGTAACACTATTTGACTTGCCTTGGAGATGCCCAGAGACTCTGCCCCACACAACTTATAGGCCCACCCAAGCTGCTTTTCCATATGAATGGCTGGTTTTGGCTCATGCCTCACAACTTCCTAAATCCTCTCAAACAAGCAGCAGCTGTCTCAGTGAGCCCCAGACCCGGCACTAGCAGCAGCCAGCCTAGATTCACAGCTTGGCTTTGCCTGGGAACCTCCAAGCTGAGCACAAGTAGCAGCATCTCAGATAGTGTTATAGCTCTGGCAGGGGGGCTCTGGGGAAAACATAGGTGGGGGCTGACCTTGGCCTGCACCGCCCAGGAAACCCCAGTGCCAGCACATCCAGTGGACAGCTACAGACCATGTCAGAGCACCACCACCCTGCCCTTGCACAGCTGCTCCACCATGGAGGGTGGAAGTTAATGGTCAGTGGTCACAGCCAATCCTTGCATCTGACTGGCCTGGGTAAATCCCTCCAATTGATACGCTAACAGCAACCAAGTCCCAACTATGAGAGGAGGGGTATACTCAGCACAAACAAAGGACACACCTCCAGTACCCAGCTTGGGTGATAGGGAAGGCTGTGCCACCGGACCCTATAGGACACCTACTTCTTTAGGCCACACTACCAAGTCACAGAGTCAAACCAGCTCTACATAATACATAGAAACAAACATAGGGAGGCTGCCAAAACAAGGAGACAAAGAAACATGGCCCAAATGAAAGAACAGATCAAAACTCCAGAAAAAGAGCTATTAGATGAGGAGATCAAAACACTGATAAGGATGCTCAAGGAACTTAGTGAGATCCAATCAGAAACAAAGAATACACTCACTGAAATAAAGAACAATTTACAGGGAAACAATAGTAGAGTGGGTGAAGCCAAGAATCATATAAATGATATAGAACATAAGGAAGCCAAAACAACTAATCAGAATGACAAAAAGGAAAAAGAATCCCCCCAAACGAGTAGTGTAAGCAGCCTCTGGTACAACTTCAAGAGGTCCAACATTCATATCACAGGGGTGCCATAAGAAGAAAAAGAGCAAGAAATTGGAAATCTACTTGAAAAAAATAATGAAAGAAACCTTACCTAATTTGGTGAAGAAAATAGACACACAGATCTAGGAAGCACCCAAACAAGATGCATGCAAAGAGGCCAACTCCAAGACATATCATAATTAAAATGTCAAAGTTAAAGATAAAGAGAGAATATAGTTTAGAATCAAAGGGCAAATCAAGAGCTCATTAGATAATAAACTAAAGGAATTCATCATCCACAAACCATTATTATATGAAATGTTAAAGGGACTTATTTAATAAAAAGAAGATCAAAACTATGAACAATAAAATGGAAATAAATACAAATCTATCAACAGTTGAATCTAAAAAACAAACTAAGCAAACAAGAACAGAGACAGAATCATGGATATAAAGAGCATTTTTTAAAAAGTATTTTTTTGTTAATTATACTATTACAATGGTCCCAATTACTTTCCCCTTTGCTCCTCTCCTCCCAGTATCCCCCTTCCCTCCAGCAATCCCATCCTCCCTTAGTTCATGTTATGGACAAAGCCAAGCTATGTGCATATAAGTTTTTTGGCTTCACCTTTTCATATAGTATTCTTAACTTCTTCCTTTCTATTTTGTACCTACCAATTATGCTTTATAATCCCTTCACCTTTTCCCTCATTCTCCCCTTCCCCCTCCCAGCTGATTACCCTCCAAACGATCCCAATACCTATGATGCTGTTGTTATTTTGGCTGATTGCTTAGTTTGTTTTTATTTTTATTTTTTTAAGGTTCTGTTGTTGATAGTTGTTTGTTTGGTATTGTTGTTGACAGTTGTTGTTTGTTGTCATTTTAATGTTCATAGTTTTGGTCCTCTTTTTCTTAAATAAGTCCCTTTAACATTTCATATAATAGTGGCTTGGTGATGATGAACTCCTTTAGCTTTGCCTTGTCTGGGAAGCACTTTATCTGTCCTTCCATTCTAAATGATAACTTTTCTGGATAGCATAATCTTAGCTGTAGGTCCTTGTTTTTCATCACTTTGAAAAGTCCCTTCTTGCCCACAAAGTTTCTTTTAAGAAATCAGCTGATACTCTTACAGGGACCTTGTTTAGGTAACTCTTCTTTTCTCTTGTTGCTTTTAAGATTCTCTCTTCATCTTTAACCTTTGGCATTTTAATTGTGATATGTCTTGATGTGGTCTTCTTTGGGTTTAGCTTGTTTGGGATTCTCTGTGCTTCCTGAACTTGTATGTCTATTTCCTTCATCAGATTTGGAAAGTTTTTCCTTCATTATATTTTCATGTAAGTTCTTAATTTTTTGCTCTTCCTCTTCTTTTTCTGGCACCCCTATGATTAGAATGTTGGCACATACAAAGTTGTCCCAAAGAATAACTCCTCATTTTTCTCAATTCTTGTTTCCTCAGTCTGTGTTGGTTGACTGTTTATTTCTTCCTTATGTTCCAAATCATTGATTTGAACCCCATCTTCCTTCTCTCCACCATTGGTTTCATGTGTATTTTCCTTCTTTTCACTTAGCGTAGCCTTCACTTCTTCCCTTTGTGTTTGCTGTACTCAAGCATATCTGTTAAATCTGTGAGCATCTTTATCACCAGTGTTTTGAACTCTATGTCTGTTAGGTTGGCTATCCCCTTGTTGCTTAGTTTTCCCACTGGAACTTTGATCTGTTCCCTCTTTTGTGTTATACTTCTCTGTCTCCTCCACTTGACAGGCTCTTTTGTTCACTTCTGTATCTTAGGTAGAGCTGTTGCTCCTGTAATGTTGCAAGGGGCAGGACCTTAGATATTCATCAGTATGGATGACTCATTTCACCATGTTGTGGTGCTTTATGTTGGGGAGGCCCCTGAGAGGGAACAATGCGGCCTGCTCAGCATTTGCCCCTTTTCCAGGCACTTCTCCCACTTTTTTTTTTTTTTAAAGACTTTATTTATTATTTCCAGAGAGAGAGAAAGGGAGAGAGGCAGAGAGGGAGAGAAACATCAATGTATGGCTGCCTTTCAACTGCCTCCAGCCAAGGAACTGGCTGGAGACCTAGCTTGCAACCTGGTTATGTGCCCTGGCTGGGGAATCGAACCAGCAACCTTTGGATTTGCAGGCCGGCACCTTATCCACTGTGCTACCAGCCAGGGCTCCACTTTTGTATGGGACTGGCACCTCTCTAAGCTGTTGCCCTGGTTCCCAAGGTGGGTGGGAATGTGGATATTCTAAGACCATGGGGACCCTCTTAATAAATGGACTTTGCTGGGAGACCAGCAGTTCCTTCCTCCACCCCAACCCCTACTCATTTTCACAGTCAGAGGCAAGAGTCTTTATTTCCCCCAGCACTGGAACCATGAGCTGTGTGGTCTGGTTTGGTGTTGGGAGTGGCCCCGAGGTTTCCCTTTCTACTTATTTAATTGTGTGACTGCGCTTTTCACCAGTTGGCCACAGTTGCTGTTGCAGCTGCTGCTGCCACCTCCACACTGTGTCCTCTGTCCTGGTTCCGCTCCTCCTATCTGCCTGGATAAGTATTTCTTCTTTATATCTTTGTTTGTTGGACTTCCATGCAGCTTCATTTTCTGGAACTTCTGTTTGTCTTCAATTTTGAAGTAGTTGTATTGCTTCTTAGTTGTGGAGGGAGATGCAGTGTGTCTACCTATGCCTCCATCTTGGCTGGAAGTCTTGGAGAGCATTTTGATGGATGCTAGGAGGGCGATGTGGGGAATGTCTGAAGAAGCACAAATAGGTAGTTAAAAAATAGCCATGTGGGTGTAAAGTACTGTATAGAAAATGGAGTAGCCAAAGAACTTACACACATGACCTATGGGTATGAACCATGGTGGGGGGATTGCTGGAGGGAATGGGGTGCTGGGTGGAGGTGGGCAAAGGGGGAAAATTAGGATAACTGTAATATCATAATAAATAAAACATAATTAAAAAATTCAATTACACAAAAGACATTGAGTTTATTATTTTTTCATGAAAAATGGGGAGATTGTGCAACAAGTTGCAAGAGCTGAATTACTGCTGGCACATTGAGACTGGATATCGCATCTCCAGCTCATCAGAGTCCTCGCCACTCTATTGCTCATCTCAGGGTCTGCTGCTCAGCAGACCTCCTGCCTGACCGCTGTTTGTGACTGCTGATTGTGACCACTTTCTTTTAGCTTTTCTCACAATAACCATGGAGGACAATATGTGATGAAGTCAAATATGTCCTAGAGATTACTTAACCACTTGCTTCTGTGAGGTGGCATGAGGCACTATAAAGTGGTACAGAAGTAATTTTTTACTAAAAATAGTTGAAATGCTGAAGTCAATTGTATTAGTTCCCTTGAGCTGCTATAAAAATTACCACAGCCCTGGCTGGTGGCACAGTGGATAAGGTACCAGCCTGCAAGCCCAAAGGTCACTGGTTCGATTCCCCAGCCAGGGCACATAACCAGGTTGCAAACCAGGTCTCCAGCCAGGTCTGTAGCTGGAAGCAGGTGAAAGGCAGCCATACATTGATGTCTCTCTCCCTCTCTGCCTCTTTCCCTTCCTCTCTCTCTAAAAATAATAAAAATAAAATCTTTAAAAAATATAAAAATCACCACAAACTGGGTGGCTTAAAAACAACAGAACATTATTCTTTCACAGTCGGGAGGCCAGAAGTCCAATATCAAGGTGTCAGGCTGTAGGGAAGAACACTTTCTTGCTCTTCCAGCTCCTCATGGCTCTTGGCCATCCTTGGCTTGTTCCTTTCCTGCATCACTGCAGTCTCTGTCTCCATCTTCAGATGGTTTTCTTCTCTGTGTCTCTTTGTCTTTGCCTCTTCTTATAGGGATGCTGGTCATTATTGATTCAGAGCCCACTCTAATCCAGTATGACCTCATCTTAATTAATTACATCTGCAAAGACTCTATTTCCAAATAACGTCACATTCTGAAGTTCTAGGTGGACATGAATTTTGGGGAACACTATTTGATTCACTATACTAGTGAATGATTCTTCTAGATGAAATATAGTATCTTGAAATTTAAAAAATATTTTAAACATTTATTTTTAGAAAGAGGGGAAGATAGGGAGAGAAACATCAATGTGTGGTTGCCTTTCCTGTGACCCCAACTGGGGACCTGGCCACAACCCAGGTATGTGCCCTGACTGGGAATTGAACCAGTGACCTTTTGGTTTGCAGGTGGTGCTCAATCCACTGAGTCACACCAGCCAGGGCAGCATCTTGAAATTTATGCCTCTAGGTATGTCACTCACATTCACTTGCAATCTAATATACTTTACTGAGTGAGAGACAAGCAGCATTATAACTAGAAATTTTGCACAATTGTGGTCTTATTTAGAGAGTGTATCTGGCATATGGATTCTCCAGGCTGGGAGGAGGAGGAACAAGAAGGGAAAGGCTGAGGATAGCTGGTAAAGATAGTGAATGCTACCTGGTCCGAGAAGAGATTAGGGTGGCTAAGAGAGGCTTCAAAATGAAATGGGAAGTAGTGTTTGATTGAGACCTCAGAATGCAGCAGGGGGAGAGGAGGGAAGATGGCGACAGAGTAGAGAGCAGTGCTGATGGTGTTCTCAAGTACCAAGGCAGCTAGAGGACAGGATAAGGAGCGTGAGACGTCTTCAGGACCCTAGGGATTGGAACGGACAGCATCTGGACACAGGGGAGCAGAGCCCAGAGGGAGAGGAGGCCAGCGGGACAGTAGGTGAGGCGTTCCCGACCGACCGGCCGGCGGGCCGAGGTCGGCTCTGGGCAGGGGCGGCTCTGCCCAGAGGGGCGCGTTTGACCGGGGCCAGTTTCAGGCTCCCTGGCGACTGGAAGTCTCAGCAGTGAAGTGCGGGCGGCGAGGGCGAACGCCGTAGGGAACGCGGAATTGAACTC
>PVIW01011044.1:0-40218 GCA_004026585.1 Noctilio leporinus | reverse complement strand
GAGAGAGAGAGAGAGAGGAAGGGAGAGGGAGGGAGGAAGGGAGGGAGAGGGAGAGAGACACTCCCTCCTGGAAGCCGTGGGCCATGTAACTGTTAAGGCCATGTGGTCCATGGAGAGTACAGGCAATTGCACAGGGCAGTCCAGGTCATAAGCCCCAGAGCCTCTTTGTTCCCCTGAGCGTATATTAGCTTGGATTTAGTATGGACTGGGTGCTTTCTCAAAATGACCAATCAACTTCCAAAACACTTATGTGCTTCTGATGGGTCCACCTCCCAACCAATCCCTTCTTTCCCCAGGCTAAACTGATAGGACTTTTTGGCCTAGCACCTCCCTCCGCACCATTTTGACTTCTGTAGTACCCTTGTCTGCATTCCCCTGGTCCCAATCCCATTCTGGTATGAGGCAAGGAAGGGTTTTCTTCCCTATCCAATTAAATTGCTAGTTTTTTGTATTCAGACCCTACAATTGATATTTCTGGCTTTCCCCCTGCTCAGTGTAAGAACTTCCCCTTACTGCCATCTTGGCCAATCGGAGATTCTCTGGCTGCCAATTCCCGTGAAGCAGAAGCCTTCTCTGTGGGGCCCAGCTGGCCAAAAGAGGCATCATTCAAGACTTAACTCTTTTACTAATGCAGCTTTTTAAAGCACGGTTTCCTTTTCTTTCTGCATTTGTCTCAGTCTTTCAAGTTCTTGATCAGAGGTTCTAAAAAACATCACCAGTTTGGGGGATGGTGAGAGGTTGGGAGGCTGAATAGTTCTGAGGCTTCTCGCAAAGGGTACATTATGGTAATGTTTCTTATTTAGGATGAGGGACTATGGATTCTCAAGCCCTCAGGTTCATCCATATTTCAATATAAACAGAAAAGATATTGTAAAACCAAATAGAAGTGATTTTTTTTTAACCAAATCTATTTTTTATGATTCTTGGCACCCTTAGTCTCTTACATTAATTGTAGAGAAGGGGCAGTTGACTCAGTTAACATTTCTTTACCAGCAAGGAGGCTAATTTTCATAATCACAAGAGGTGTGAAGTAGCTGTGTCCAATTGCTGCTTGTAGCATGAAGAGAGAGGAGTGTTAAGTGGATCTTCTCTAAGGAAAATTCAGGAAGTGGAGTGATTCATGATAGGCAAAATTCTTTTAGGAGATTTTGTGCTGCGAGGGAATGGAATGGTTTCTAATCCTTCTGAAAAGAAAAGGAATGATATTCTTAAACAGCACTGAAGAACACATAACTTTTTCTTCTAGCCGGTGGCATTAATATTTCCCCAGCAAGGGAGAACTGACCCACCGCACTTTTCTGAGCACAGCCGAAATCAGCAGAGCTTGGGCTTCTCTTAGCAGGTTTGCAATTGACTCCAACGAGCAGGTTTTTCACACATGCAATAATGTTGGAAACAGAAGTACCAAGCTATTGAATGTGCAATTACTCCTTTTGCAAAAGAGGTTAAAATCCTCCTCTCCACTCATTTCTCCCACACTCACTCTGAGACAATAAGCCTCCCTCTCGTTTACCTGTACGTGTCGTCTGCTTGGTTCGATGTGGCTGCCCTCCCCAGCTAACAGTGTGGTGGAGAGCAGAGCTTCCCATGCGAGGGGACAACTTGAGGTGCTGGTACATTGCCCTTGTTTTCTATGTTGTTCTTTCTAGTAGGTTTCATGTAGAGATAGAGATATTTTTGTTTTAGAGATTCCAAAGTATATATTTTTAGTGTAAGAAATGTCACCTTCCATACTCTATGGTGTAAATAGAACCAAGAACAATGTGTTGTTGTGAGAACCCATAGCAATCTGGTAGGAATAGGACCCCTCTCGCTCACCACCAAGTCTCACAGTCTGTGAACCAGGGGAGGTGGCTGTGACACCTCTGCCTGCCCAGGCTTTCCTGTGCTCAATGGGTAAAAAATAAAGTCTATGTAAACTGCTCTCACCTGTGGTGTTCTTGGAACTTGAGCCGGGGCTGAGACCATGCTGACCAAGTTCAGAACTTGTGAAGAAGAGTTACGAACGGGACAGGGGAAGATGCGGCGATGTCTGCTGAGTGCGCCTTGGGAGAGGCAGGTACAACTCCTTGGGGCTGACACCAAACAGTCCTTGGGGGAGCTATTGGAGGTTATAGGGGCCCCTGCTTTGTGGGCTCCGTAGACTTAAGTTTGGGTGGGGGAGACAGACAGCATGGAAAGAAAGCCCATTTCGGAGATGCAACCACGATTATGACAGGAATTGCTAAATACTTAAGGACTCTCCCCTTCTTAGAAATTCAGATTTTTGTAATTTGCTATCACTCCGTGCCCTGACTGGTGTGGCTCCGTGGGTTGAGCGTTGTCTCACAAACTAAAAGGTCACCAGTTCAATTTCTTCCTGTCAGGGTACATGCCTGGGTTGTGGGCCAGGTAACTGGTTAGGGGCGTGTGAGGGGCAACTGATCGATGTTTTGCACATCGAGGTTTCTCTCTCTTTGCCTCCCTTACCCTTTCTCTAAACATAAATAAAATCTTTTTTTAAAAATTGCTGTCCCTCCAGAATTTTGGGTTTTGAGGGATGGGAGATGCTCTATTTCTCTTCTCAGATCCAGTTGTTGGTGGGTTGGGGAAAAGGGAACAACCGTGTGAGAGTGCAGACACCTGTGAGTGGGTAGAAGGCAAGGGTGGGGGAAGGGCTGTCAGCAGGGTTTCTGGAGCGACGAGAAAAGGCACCAGCTGAAAGTGTCCTGACGCAGGTGATGGCTAAGGAGCCTGTAGACATAGACCTCACTAGCTCTGAGGCCTTTTGCTATCTTTTGGCTACTTCTTAAACATCCCGACAGAATACACATTGTGTCAGTTTATCTGAGAGAGACATACTTCGGTTGTACTCAGTAGTGGGAAGGCCACTCATGCAAGGAATGGAGTGGGTTCTGATGAGGGGGGTAGGGTAGCATTTAGCATTGTCACATCCAGAGGACTGGCCTCTGGGTTGTTAAGGACTGAATTAAGTAATACAGACAAGTGCTTAAAATGACACCTGGCACGTAGTAAGCATCTAGTTAAGTAGCAGGTGACCTGCAGGTAGGTGGTTCTGGCTGGTTAAGCCAGCAGCAGTCCCATGAGGGTGAGATCCTCTGCAGTTGCTGTTCTCTTGGTTTCCTCCCAGTCTCAGGCCAGCTCTGGAGGCTCCAAGCAGCACACCAGCCAGTGTAACTTCCAACAGGCTCTTCTGCAGGTCTCCAGCTTCTCTCTCTTTGACTCATTTTTGTAAAATTACAAGGAGGGACCCCAAAATGGAATTTATTTATACATAATTGTGTACTTATTCTTACATGTTTAAACTTCAGTCCCCTTCAAAGTACGCTCCATTTGATACAATACACCTATTGGGATGTTTTTTCCACTGTTCAGAACAGTTTTTGAACTTACCAATTTTGATTCCTTTTAGTGCCATTTTTTGTTTGTTTCACGTTTCCTTTTTAGGAGTTTTTTCCTCAAGGAAATGAAAAAGGTCGCTCAGGAGCAAGACTGGGTAAATAGGGAGGGTGGACATGGGGGTCATGCTGCTGTTGGTCAAAAACTCCGGAACACTCAGTGAGGTATGGGCAGGTGAGCTCATAAATCACATCATGAAATGGGTAAACATGTTGAAAGAGTCTTCAAAAAAAGTTCACTGAAGACAAATGCCTGCTCACAACAATGCCTGCTCATAACAATGCCTGCTGGTACACTGATATAAATGGGTTTCTAGAACACTCATCTAATTGCGGAAGTCTGTACTGGAAGGGGCCCACTCTCCAGAAGATAATCCTGGTTTTTCTGGTCTGCTCCCCGCCCCCTGTATTTATTAATTTTAGAGAGAGGGGAAAGGAGGGAAAGAGAGAAAAACATCAATTGATTGCCTCCTATACACATCTCAACTGGGGATTGAACCCACAATCAGGCTTGTGCCATTACTGTGTATGGAATCAGTGACCTTCTGGTTCACAGAATATTTCAACCAAGCCGCATGGCCAGGGCTTCTGTCCCTTTGAAAGAGGAAACACTTTCCAAGGGTATTGCTCCTTTCCACATCATTGGTCAGAGCTGGGCCACATGCCTGTCTCTAAAATGTGAAGGGGATGGGGGCTTGTTGGACCTGGAGCGATTAGGCTCCATCCTCTGGTGCTGGGCCCATCTTCCATGACCATGTTGCTGTTTTAATACTTCTACAAAAATAGAATTCTGTTAGCAAGGAATAAGGCAGGAGCTGTAAGTAATTAAATATCCAAATGTGTCTAACGAATCCAGGAGAAACTGAATCATGGGGCCTCCCACAGAGCAGGGACCTCAGGAAGCCAGGGAATCTCACTGAGGTTGATGGTTCTCCATTTGCCTTTATATGAGATTCACTTGAGATTTTTAATCTACTAGTGTCTGCTGCCACTGTACACCAATTAAATAGATTCTCTGGGGGAAAATGCAGGAACTAGTGTTTGTTAAATTCTCTCTAGATGGTTGTCATGTGCAGGCAGGGTCGCCCATCACCTGCTGTAATGCTTCACTTTTGCCTGACTCAGCTCTTCTGGGCCTGCTTCACTTCCAACCAGCTTATTCTCATTCTCTGCCTTATGGATGTTCTTCTTCCATATTGTAAATAGCTTCTGTCAGGAGGCCCTGTGGTGTGACTGAGAAAGGGTCTCAGCAGGGGATATAGAACAGGTAGGTAAGCCAGGAGCAAGCCTGCAGTTGCTTCACTGCAAAATGGAAGTGATAATACCACCAACTTTCTAGTTGTGTGGGGAGACAAGGGATATAATCTGGTAAAGTAAGCTCCACTCTAAATGCCCTCAGGGCCTCCTCTAGTAGCAAGTCCTCCCTTCCCTTGCCCTTCCAGTCCTATATTTGTAGCTGTGTGATAAAATC
This sequence comes from Noctilio leporinus, assembly GCA_004026585.1. Lineage (NCBI taxonomy): Eukaryota > Metazoa > Chordata > Mammalia > Chiroptera > Noctilionidae > Noctilio > Noctilio leporinus. The sequence goes on along the minus strand of PVIW01011044.1, from coordinate 35,349 downwards.
ACGGGAAAGGGAGTCAGGTCAAAGTCCTTTGTGTGGTTTACAGTATTAACTCTGGAATGAAGAGGCCTTGCTTGGGCTTCCTGGCCTACCGCCTATTCTGCAGTCCAACCTTCCACATGAGCCTTTCATTTGCGGTTCGTTTGAGTCATGAGGTGCTTGCCCAGGAAAAGCTCATCGGTCCTTGTTCAGCCACTGATTCTTGAGTGTGCTCCCAATAGGTCCAGAGAGGATGGGTGGGTGACTAGTTTTCCAAGCCTCTACAGGGTAATGGCATTTCCCTATTATTATCATAGTCCCCAAAGCCTCGCTCCTTCTCTGAAATTACAAAAGGGATTATCATCACCTGAGTTCCCTACTAGACATAGTGATAAAGAGAAAATGCCTTGACTAACCAGGCAAAAAAGTATTAAATTTTTCTCATAACTTTGACCCATGTGATTCTAGGACCAAGTTTGAGTCCTAAGAGCCTCCATGTTCTCCTTTAACAATTGTGTAAACCAAAGCCCTCTGGGGCTTTTCACACCTACTGTGCAGAGCTGAGAGCCTCATCAGCATCACAACAGTGGCAGCATCCTTGGTGTATGTGTAAGATGCGCCAGCCAAGCACTTCCAGAACAGTATATAATCCTCACAATATGGGAATGGGTACTATTTCTCCCAGAGAAAACTGACACAAAGGTTAAATGAATTAATTAAGCCCAAAGTGAACCTATGTTTGTGTTTGAATCTAAACCCTCAGCTTCCACACACTGCTGGCTCCTAGGTTCCTGACCATGGAGGCTGTGTCTAAAATATCCTGATGTCTACAGAAAAGCAAAAGGACATCCTGAAAAATAAAAGCAGTAGAGAGAGGTGAAATTAGAGACACAGCAGTTCCATCCCTTGTGAACAGCGGGAGAAGCTAAGAAAATGAATAAGAATTCAGTGTTCAGAAAGAATGCTTAGGAAATGGCAAGTATGCAACTTTTTTTTTTTTTTTTTTTTTTTTTTTTTTATGAATGACCAATAGAGGCAGTGACTGCTCCAAGCTATCCTGGAAAAGTTTTCTCAGGAAAAAGAACTTGAGGACTCACTGTTAAGATATGAAGAGCCCAGTACCAGAGCCGCTCCTGCCAAGCCCAAACCCAGCACTGCGTGCCACCAAAGCCAGCTTGCTGTGTACACCCAATTCCTTTTGGTTCTAAGACCAATATGGAAACTCTCAAGAACCAGCTGATTGTGAATGTTCTTAAGGAAGAACAAAACCCCAGAAAAAAGTTACAATTGTTGGAGTTGGTGCTATTGGCATGGCCTGTGCCATCAATATCTTAATGAAGGACTTGGCAATGAACTTGCTCTTGTTGATGTCATGGAAGGCTCCAGTGTGGCAGCCTTTTCCTTAGAACACCAAAAATTGTCTCTAGCAAAGAGTATATAATGTGACTGGAAATTCCAAGCTGGTTGTTATTACAGCTGGGGCACGTCAGCAAGAGGTAGAAAGCCATCTTAATTTGGTTCAGTGTAACATGAACATCTTTAAATTTATCATTCCTAATGTTGCAGTCCCAACTGCAAGTTGCTTATTTTTGCCAGTCCAGTGAATATCTTGACCTATGTGGCATGGAAGATAAGTGGCTCTCCCAAAAACCGTGTTATTGGAAGTGGTTGCAATCTGGATTCAGCCCAATTCCATTACCTAATGGAGGAAAGGCTGGGAATTCACCCATTAAGCTGTCAGGGGTGGGTCCTTGGGGAGATGGAGGCTCTAGTGTCTGTGTGGAGTGGAATGAATGTAGCTGGTGTCTCCCTAAAGGCTCTGCACCCTGATTTAGGCCCTGATGCAGATAAGGAGCAGTGGAGAGAAGTTCACAAACAGGTGGTTAACAGTGCTTATGAGGTGATCAAATTGAAAGGGTATACATCCTGGGTCATTGGACTATCTGAGGCAGATTTAGCAGAAAGTGTAATGAAATATCTTAGGCGGGTATATCCAGTGATCAAGGGGCTCTGTGGAATAAAGAAGATGTTTTCCTTAGTGTCCCTTGCCTCTTGGGGCAGAATGGAATCTCAGAGGTTGTGAAGGCAACTGACACCTGAGGAAGAGGCCTGTTTGAAGAAGAGTACAGATATACTTTGGGGGATCCAGAAAGCACTGCAGTTGTAAAGACTTCTAATGTCCCACCTCACTGTCTAGGCTACAACACGATCGTTGGGGATTGTGCATATGGTCCTTTTTATCTGATTTGTGACTAAAAACTTCCTAAAGATAGAAATCCTGCATCTGTATCCTGATGCTGGATAGTACTTATCTTGTGTGGTCCTAAACTGGTTAGTGTGAAATAGTTCCCCCTCCTCAAAGGCACCACTGCCAATGTTGCACGCACTACAGTTGCCTTTCAAACTAGATGTGTGTTCACTATGTTATGTAACTTGTGGTTCCTTACCTAATGTGCCTAGTCAAACTTTTTCCTCTGCAATCAATCACATCCTGGGATCCAGTGTAGAAATCCAATATTGCATGTCTTGTGCGTAACTGTTCTTAAGGAACAAGAAACTTACTTCATGTACTATATGAACCAGATCAGTGTACCTTGCCATATAATGTAAAAAGTCCACGTATAAATAATACAGCCAACTATCCAAGTGTCATACCAACTAAAACACCAAATAAACCTTGCACAGTGGGAAGAAAGGAAAAGATGTGAAGAGCCCAAGCTCTGATAATGACCAGTGTCCAGTGTCCCATCCCAGCCCACTGCCTCCCTCTCTATACCATGGCCCAGGGGAACTGTGGTTTCCCTGCATCTGACGGTGGTCAGACCCCACAGAAGTACTCTCCCAGTGGTCTGCAGAGGCTGCTGGAAAAACAAAGCCCAAAGCATTCCCTTAGGAAGAACATTTAAGGAAAATGAGGAAGAGGCTCAGGGAGTCCTGGCAGCTAGGTTTTTTTTTTTTTTTTTAATCACATTGTTTCCCTCAAAATTCATAGTTTGAGAGCACCCACCTATGAAGGGGGGGGTGGGGAGTAAACCAGTTCTCTGAGGACCTACAGCTGGATCTCTCAGAAATAGGCAGCATTTGCAAAGCACACAGGTGAGGACTGGGTTGTGCAGGATGTGGAGGGAGATCCTTTCGGAACCTCAGGTAGTCAGACATCCAAAGACAACACAGGACTGGAGAAGGGGGAGTGGAGGGTGTAGACAGGGTCCCAGAGTCAGGAGCACTGATGGAAAGTTCTGATGCCAGTGAATTTTACTGGTTTGCTTGGGGCTGGGAATTTTGTATGAGGAAGCAATTGTCCAATATTTGGAGGCAGAGGAAAGAAGACCTTAAAGTGCCAGGTTAAGGAATAAGGACTCTCCAAACCACTATCAATAAGGAGATGCATGCTTGTTGATGTTTTGGGAAAATTCATTTTGTGACAGGAGACTTGGGAGAGGAAGAACTGAAGTGGGTGTAGCATATCTAGGTGGTGAGGACTCTGTACATGGCTGGGTCAATGCAACAGAGAAGAAGGGCAGAAGAGGGGGATGATGGAGAAGTGCTAGTGGAGTGAACATCCCTTCAATGCCATGCATCTGAGAGAAAAGCTGCCATGTAAACAAAGTGGAAACTTGTTTACAGTGCTCTGGAGGACAGACCTAGGACCAACTTACCTTCTTAGGAGGCTGCCTGGGCTTATGTTAGAAACTTAGAGCCAAAGCTGTCCAAGAATGGAACTGGCTGCATCAGAGGGCAGCGAGTGCCCAGTGCTGGAGATGCCTGCTGGGGTGTGGGGTGGTCGTCTGCCAGGAAAGATGCAGGTGTGGGAAGGCGGACTTGGTGGTGACTTGGTGACGGAGAGGGAGGGTGTGCAGACAGACAGCATCGCCTGGGATGAGGATGAGAGAAGAGAGGGTGGTGATGGAGGAGTGGGTGGGGAACAGATGTCTGAGCTGAGTGGAGGAAGGAGCAAACAGTGCGGGGAAGAGAGTGAGTGGGATGAGGCTGTCTGCTTCCGAGGCCCAGGGGGGATTGAGGGTGCTGGTACTGAGCCCCCACTGCTCTGGGGCTTGGTCTTTGCATTACATGGGTGCCAGGTTACATGAATCTAGGTTAAAAAATGGGATTCCATAAAGGACACAAGGGTAATTTTCCTGTCTCTACCACTACCTGCTATTGTAGGGTGCCCAGGCCTTCTTGAAAGCCCCCAAGGCCAACTCATATCTGCTTACGACAACCTTTCCATCCCAGGTCCTGGTTCCAGCTCTCTATGCCCTGCCCACTGCTGAGCACCTCCATCACACTCGACAGACACACCGCGCCAGTCCACTCTGTCTCAGCAATGCCTCTGCTGCCGGTGTGGGCTCACTGGACCCTCCAGGCAGCAACACTGAGCAGCTCACCGGATTCAGGGTGAGGGGCTCCTATCCCCGCATTGGGGCACCCTCTGAGGATGGGTTTCCACAGCTAAGTAGCCTCGTTTCCTCCCAAGGGCCATAGCAAGAGTTCATTATAAGCTGATAACTGCCTGGAAGGCACAGGTCTCACAAAGAAGGAGACCAAACAGGTTAACCTATACTAATTTTTCACCTGGTCCAATCAGCGTGTTCAGTGTCAGGGTCATGGGGGCAGGAGGGGCCATGACTGGAGGTTGCTCCTAGAAAGAGAGCTGGAAAGGACCAGCCGTGAGAAGCATCTCTAATATAAAAGGAGCTACCATTCTTTGGGTACTCAGATGTGGCAAGCACTGGGCTAAGTGTTTTGAATGCAGAATTTAATTTTCACAACTCTTTGAGGTGAGTTTTTATTTTTATGGATGTGGAAACTAAGGTAAAATATGTTAAGGGGTTTAGAGGTTTGCCTGATGAGATACAGCTTGTATTGGCATAGCTTGGGCTCAGCCCTCAGTCTTTCTGAGCCCAAAGCCCACGCCTGCTCAACAACACATCATTGTGAGTGATTCTGACCACACTGGTTCAGGTCATCCAGTTTGCTTGGCCCAAATGAGCACTTAGGGCAGCATGAGTTGATTTGGTTTTACTGCCACTGACTTGCTTATTGATTCAACAAATCATGATGGTTCACTTACTTTGTGGTAGGCTCTGTTCCTAGTGCTTAGGACACAGTGGTAAGCAAACTCACAGAGCTTCCAGTTTAGAAAGGGGCAATGTAAAGGAGCACATCACATGAAGGAGAAGGCTGATCTCACACGTGGGACAAAAGACCTGTGTAAGGGATGCCCAGCCTCTGGTTGCCACAGGGCCCTGGCCAAGGGGAAGTCGGTAGATACAGGTCTGGTCCTGACTGATCTTTACTAGCTTTAGTTTCCCTCTCTGGGCTCCAATTTCTTCAACCACATAAACAATGGGGTCATGTTTAGTTTCTTAGCTCACTTTCAAGGGCTGTGTTCCCTAATGATGGCAGAAATTGCTTGGCAGGATCCACCCTGGGCTTTATGTGTGGTAAGCCAGGAGCCACACAGGTGGGCCAGGCCTGGAGGATTGGACATTCAGGAGCCCAGCGACTCATGGTTAGCAGCCCAGAGACTGCTAGGAGGGTCCAAGCAAGTTGGGGTCTGGAATCCAGTGGATAAAAGTTCAAGGCCGTGGCAGCAGGAGAGAGGAGTCCCTCATAGGACCCAGACCCTCAGGGACTCTGTTAGGAACATCCTGGTGCCCATGTGTATGTGTGGTCAGACATATTGACATATTGACATTGATCAAAGTCCCAAGTAAGGGGTGTATGACCTTCAATCTCCTGCCTGGAAAAGGGAACACAGATCCATTTGTATCATTCCCAGTTCACAGACTCAGCTTTGTATGGCCTTTAATGAGTTTTTGGGGAAATATAACCAGAGGGAACCTGAGTTATATTACTGTAGAGATAGCCACAGCCCTAGACAACACTGTGACCTTGCGGATCACAGTCCATCCCACTGGCCACAGCCCAACCAGGAAGGGTGGGAATGAACATCTGCAGAGGAAGGAGAGACCCGTCTAGGCCTTCAGGTCAGCCTTCCATGGTCTATATGACAAATGGCTTATGATTCGTTCTCTCTCCAACTTTTACGGGGAGATGAAGAAATGCTAATCATCTACCTGTATCTGGGTCTCATCCTTCCCACTTACTAGTTCACTAACACAGCCCTCCCCACATCTTCAACCCTCATTCTTCCTGCTGGTTTCTTCTTGTCCCTCCCCTCCTTGCACAGGACAAACATTCCAGGAAGTTTCACATCTCAGAAAACACTGTGGAACCTCATTCTCCTCTTCAACCCCAGCTCCAGGGCTCCTCGGGTTCTCTCTTACATTAACCCCTGACAGAGCATGCCCAACAAGGCCCTCTGCCACCTCCAGCTCCTTTCCCATCTACCTGCTGCTCTCAACCTCACCAGAAAATTGGAATTAGATGAGATATATGGATGGTGTTGGGCTATACATCATATCAAATAAAACATACCTTCTGTGGAGCAGTGCAGTGTAGGTATAATTATTCCTATTTTGTAGATGAAGCAACAGGCTCAGAGATGCTAAGTAATTTTTCCAATGTCACATGGCTATTACATAGCAGATATAACTCCCAAGTTGTTTTCTCATTCAACTATATTAATTTGCCTTCCTGAGCCTTCAGAGGAGGCTTTCTTAAGCCTTTTAAACTAATGCTCACTACCCAAATATAAAAATATTTCATACTAAATGTGCTTCTTCCTGTTCTATATCCCGTAAGGTCCGCCTTGCTCAGAGAAATCACACCCAGAGACTGCTGTGGAATTAAGCTATGAGTTTATTGGGAAAAGGAAAAGGGGAACAAGGAGAATGGGAAGCAACAAGGGAAAAAGCTTTAGAAGAGCCGTCTCCAACCTGACATCACTGGGTTGGACATTTTATATGGACATTCTCTCAGACACCTGGATCAAATGAGAGTTAGTTTCTTTACCCAAATTCCATTAGCAAGGGAGTGTAAAGAGGGTCTATCTGATGGAGCCTGTCCTTCATTAACATCTCCCCAGGGATTCCTGGACAAGATAACTTCATCAACTCATCCTTAAAAGTTTCCTGTCTGGTTCCATTATTATATTCCTGCCAGGTTAGATATGTAAACATTGGTTGTTAGAGTTTTAGCTAAAGTTCAGGTACAATTAAAGTTCAATGGTATGTACTGACTCTAGGTTGTCTGCCCCTGTATCCTAACATATTCTACTCCCTTCTCAACCCCCCAGAGAGCCTGCTGTGTGCATTGACAGGAAGAGATTCTAGCCACTCCAACTCAGCTCCCAAGAACCTTATAGTGGTGTGATTGCACATGGGTAGAGGCCAGGATTCTCCTGCACCCAGCGAGCAGAGCACACTCAGAAAGAAACGTGTCTGCCAGTGCCTTAGAATGAGGAGCAATCTTGCCTTTGCGCTGGAATCAAGCAAAGCACAAGAGAACAGACCTTCAGGACTCTGGGATGAGGCAGGAGGCTGGCCGGCCTCCCCTTTGTCCGGACCATCTGGATCAGAAAGCACAGAAATCTGCTCCCCTTTTTTTCAATTTGTCCCAAACTGAATGGCAATACGTGGGTCTGGCTTCTTTCTTCCTAACAACCTTTTTGCATATAGCCTCTTATTTGATTTTTGAAACTGTTTAGGGTAGTTCTTTCTCCTCCTCCTCCTTCTTCTTCCTCCTCCTCCTCTCCCTCTTCCTCATAAAATATTTTATTCATTATTTTTAGAGAGAAGGAAAGAGGGGAAGGAAAAAAGGGAGAGAAGCATCAGTTATGGTTTCCTTTCACTTGCCTCCAGCTATGGACCTGGCTGGAGATCTGGCTTGCAACCTGGTTATGTGCCCAGACTGGGGCATCAAAACAGTGATCTTTAGGTTCGCAGGCCAGCACCTATCCACTGAGCCACCAGCCAGGGTTGATCTATAATTCTTTACTACATTGGCTAGAAGAACCAGGGTTTCTTCGATAACAGAGACACAACACTTCAAAATCCCCTGAACCACAGGAGATGGATGGAAAATGCAAACTCAATATTGATTCTAGGCAAAGGAAGTTGTAAACCTAGAGCCCAAACTTGGATCAAATAACCTCAACATTCACACTGAGAGGACTCACCCTTTTTAGTAGGCCTAGGAATCTGTCCAGTTCAGGGTAGGCTGAGACCAGCATGAAACTTGGCAGAACAGACTTTCCATCCCATCTTTGCTCAGCCTGCCCTCTGCTGGAGACTCCTGAACAGTGGCTAGTCAGGAGGGATGAAGCCCAAAGCAGGAGACTTGCAAAATCCCACTCAAATCCTAATCATCCTTCAGGCTCCAATTTAAATGTCACCTCCTCCAGGAAGCCTTCCTCTGTGATTCTTGCAGCTAGAAGCAAGTTCTTCAATGTGAGGTCTTACAGCACTTCACTTACACTTCCTTAATGGTGCTGCCTGTCATGTCACAGTTATATAGTACACATATTATTTCCCCAACTAATCTGTGAGCTCCCAGGGATAAATGCTCTCTCTCTCTCTCTGTCACTCTCTCTTCTCTCTGTCTCTCTCTGTCTGTCTGTCTGTCTCTCTCTCTCTCTCTCACCCCCACCCTGCTTCCCTCCCTCCTCAAACTTTATTCCTAAAGGATTTTACACCTATCCAGAAATATCTCCTACAACTAAACCCTAAATTTATATCACTAGAGTCCTGTAAATGCAAAGATATCTCTGGAAAGAACCAATTAAAATGTAACTAGGAAAAGATGTAAACATGTGGCCTGGTCTGTGAGTCATTGGCCACTTGGACTTTAGTGGATTAGCTGAGCCCAGAGTTCAGGGAGTCCTGGTCTTTTTAGGTGGGGCGGGGAGGTGGGGGGTGGGGAGATGAGAAACAGAGGAGTAAAGGAGGAGAGAGTTCAGCATGAAGCACTTTGAAGACAATTAACTGAATAAGGTTGGAGCATTGGAAGGAGGTAGGAGGGAACTAAGGAGCCCCTTACCCTGATGTTCAAAAAGGAAAGGTTGGGTGCATATATCAAAGGGACTATTTTATCTTGAATAGAACTGGAAAAAAAATGTTGACTCCAAATACAAAAAGAAAACAATAAAACAAAAATAATGATTAAATGTCAGCAAAACAGAACATTATATCAGCTTCATTAATCATAAAACTTAGCATTTATGAATATCTATTCTATTGGAAAATAATTTGTGGGTTAGATTTTCTCACTTCATAAGAATCCCTGAGTAGAGACAGTGACTTCTCAGAAGTTGTAGCCAATTGCAAATTAGCTCCCAAAGCAAAATTATAAAAATCCTTTCAAATTTTCAGGACAAAATGGCATTTAATGTGGGATGTGAGTGCATTTTAATATGTACATTTGACATAATAAAAGTAGGGGTCCCTGGGGCTTATGAAGTTTTTTAAAGGACCTAGAGAATCAAAGATCAACTTCTTCTGTCTACTTCGTGACACTCCCAACAATAGGACAGCCGGCACCTATGGCCCAATATCTCACAGATGATTGGTTAAATGCTTGAAATAGATAACAGAACAGTGTTCCTGTTTCTAAGAGACCTTCCAGAGATACCCAATGTTATTCATTTCTTATGTATATTTTCTAAGTACTTTACACACAAGCAACTTCCCCTTTTACATAGCCAGTAATGTACTGTGTACCATGTCTTTTCTACTTAACAATCAAATGTTCCCCCTCTTTTAGAAAAATATTTATTTACTTTCAGAGAAAAGGTAAGGGAGAGAAGAAGGAGAGGGAGAGAAACATCGATCTGTTAAGAGAACTATCATTTGGTTGCCTCTCACAAGCCCCCAATCAGAGACCTGGCCCGCACCCTAGGCATGTGCCTCCACAGGAAATCGAACCAGTGACCTTCAGTCCACTGAGCTACACCAGCCAGGTCCCAAATTCCTTTTCCAAAAGCCCTTAATTATGAAGAAACTACTAGTAATCCACCCTTGTCAAAATGGTCAGAAGGGAAAGGAACATAAACCTGCAGGAGGTAGAAGCAGGTTTTATCTAGTTGGAAAACACTAGCTTCAGAATGTAGTTAAAGTGAAGTCTAAAGTTATTTTATGCAGAAACAACTCATACATTAGTGGACAATGCCAACATCCAGGGGATGTGGAGTAAGCCCTGCAGAAGCCTGATGGCCAAGAGTGGCATTTTTTAAAAAAAGATTTTATTCATTATTTTAAGAAAGAAGGGCAGAAAGGAAGGAAGAAAAGGAGAGAAACACCAATGTATGGCTGCCTTTCACCTGCCTCCATCTAAGGACTTGGCTGGAGACCTGGCTGCAACCTGGTTTTGTGTTTTGACTGGAATCAAACCAGTGACCTTTGGGTTCTCAGGCCAGCACCAATCCATTGAGCCACCAGCCAGGGCTAAGAGTAGCATTCTTTACTGCAAGAAAATTGGTGAGCCCTGACTGGTACCACAATGGATAAGGAGCTGGCCTGCAAACCCAGAGGTCGCTGGTTTGATTTCTAGCCAGGGCACATAACCAGGTTGCAAGCCAGGTCTCCAGCCTGGAGACCATATAGCTGGAGGCAGGTAAAAGGCAACGTTGATGTATCTCTCCCTCTTTGCCTCTTTCCCTTCCCATCTCTCTAAAAATAATAAATTAAAAAAAAAATGGTGATGGAGGTCAGTGCATTGTCTTTCTTCTCTTCCTCCTTGTCTTCCTCTTCTTGCTTTCTTTCCTCTTACTCTAATTCGGATAAAAAGGGTTGCACATGTTATCAGAGAAACTCTGGTTCTTCTCACTAATGCAGTAAAGAATTACAGATCAGCAAGCCTATTAGTGTGCACACAAAATTTCTCAATGAATGGGAGAGCAAAAGCGAGGGTGGCCAAAGGTCAGGGTGGCAAGCTTGCCCTATTGTGGCCAGAGGCCTAGGGCCACTAGTCCCAGCTGAGGGCCAAGGGTGCCAACAGAGTGAATCTTTTGTTCTGAGGACTTATATAGCTGGTGGGATGGGGGGTGAGGCAGTTACATAGTTTTCCAGGACTGGGGCATGGATATCTGAAGGTATTAATAGGCTTCTTCCTTTAGGCACTATGGGCCCTTTCCCACATTTGGGGCCTTGGGATGTAAACACAATTTCAAAGGCTTTCCTTCCCAGATAGTGGAAAGGACATCAAATTCCAAGGACATTCTTCTTCCTGTGCTAACCATAGTGTTGTTTGTGGTATTGGAGTATCTGGCAATATTATCAGATCAAGCCTAGAACTTCTGGGTTAGAAGGTGAGACATGTCTTCCTCTGCCATTCTATAACATATGTGTGTATGTAAAGGTGACCCAGGTCCCAAATTAGTATCTTCCCATTACTGGCTTTCCAACTTTTTTGACTGGGACACCTACAGTAAGAAATACTGTTGGCCCTGGCTGGTGACTCAGTGGATAGGTGCTAACCTTCGAAACCAAAGGTCAATGGTTTGATTCCCAGTCAGGGCACATAACCAGGTTGCAAACCAGGTCTCCAGCCAGGCCCATCGTAGCTGGAGGCAGGTGAAAGGCAACCATACATTCTCTCCCTTTCTTCCTCCCTCCCTGCCCTTCTCTCTAAAAATAATGAATAAAATCTTTTAAAAAGAGAAATACTGTTTATGTTGTGCACATATACATATTTGATACAAAACTCTGCTTAATATCAAATATTTACCCAGCTCCTGTTTGCATGTTTGTTCAGATCAAGCGCCAAATATTGCAATCGATTAATAGGTCTCTCAAGTTTCTTTTAATCTACATAGCTTCTTCCCAGTCTCTTTCTTTTTTCCTTTCAACTTCTATGTTAAAGTAACCAGGTCATCTGTCCTATTCTCATATGGCCACCATACCAGTCCTGAATGCTATCCAACTGATGGGGGTGCGGCTGGGGTCCCCTTGAAGCACCTAGTGTGGAAAGTGCTGGGAAATGGTGGGACAGGGAATCCCATTCAAGAATGTATGAAAGTTTTAGATGGAAAAGGTATAAGGCAAGGTGAATGTTTTCACTAGTTTTACACATTGAGGAGGAAGAGGAGTGAGCAATGGAAATGTTCCCAAGTCTCCATGGGTGGTGGTGGATGACAGGATAATTCTGAAAAGCCCTACACTCCTGTCCTGCAGTTCACTCAGCTGAATGTGTTTATTACATCCAAGGTCAGATGGCCCCCAGCCAGCATTCATGTGCTGCTAAAAAGCAAAGTGTTTTCTCAAATATGTTCTCCTAAATTTTCTCATAGATATTTTCCCATTCTTTGGCTCACAGTTAGATTTGAAATACACCCAGAACTGGTTTTATGCATGGCATGAGGTAAAGACAAAATTTCAACTGTTTCAGAGAGCATTCCATTCTGTGGCTCGGCAGCTGTAACATTGTCACAAGTCAAAGGCATTTGGCAGTATCTCCTAAAATTGAATATATGCATACCTTCTGATTAACTAAATTCCCTCCTAGATGCATACCCAACAGAAGTGCATTTATATGTGCATGAAAAGACAGATTCAAGAATGTTCATAGCAGCACTATTCAAAATAGCCCTAAGATATAAGTAACCCAAGTGTCAATCAGCAGGAGAATAGGTAAAAGAATCATGCAAAAACAAAACAAAACAAAATAACACAAAACACAGCCGTGGAAACAAGTGAGCTAAACTGCACACAACAACTATGATAAATCTTATAACCATATTACTGAGCAGAAAAAAAAAAAGTAAAATAGTAAAAACTGTATCATTCAATTTTTGTAATATTTTAAAATGGACAAAACTGCCCTGGCTGATGGCACAGTGGATAGGCACCGGCCTGAGAACCCAAAGGTCGCTGGTTCCATTCCCAGTCAGGGTACATAACCAGGTTGCAAGCCAGGTCCTTAGCTGAAGGCAGGCAAAAGACAACCATACATTGATGTCTCTCTCCCTTTCTTCCTTCCTCCCTGCCCTTCTCTCTGAAAATAATGAATAAACTCTTTAAAAACTATAAAATAAAAAAATTAAGTGGACGAAACTAACCTATGTGTTAGGAGGTTATCTTTGGGGGAGGGGAGGGAGTTAGTAACGGGGTTGGGGGATCTGGGGAGGGTTTCTGAGGTGCTATTAATGATCTATTAAAAAGTACATTTAAGCCCTGGCTGGTGGCACAGTGGATAAAAGTGCTTGTTCAATTCCCAGCCAGGGCACATAACCAGGTTGCAAGCCAGGTCTCCAGCCAGGTCTGTAGCTGGAGGCAGGTGAAAGGCAACCATATATTGATGTCTCTCTCTCTCTCTCTCCCTTACCCTCTCTCTAAAAATAAAAATAAATAAAAACAATTTTTAAAAAGTACATTTATAATGTTTTTGCACTTTTTGTTGTGTATTTTACATCAACCAAAAGTTATTTTAAGAAAGAAGATAGATATTATGTTCTATTCTAAAGGAAGTCAAACTAAAGAGAAGCATGATAGAGTGAGGGCAGATCATACATGCAGGTGGCTCTCTTTTGGTTTCAAAGTATCTGTCGCATTTCTCTAGCGGAGCACCAAAACATACAAGGTATTTAATGTCCATGCAAAGCAATGTGTGATAGCTGACATAAAATGGAGGATACAAGAGAAAAATTAAACTAAGTAGTCAGGCTAAGTAGTAAATTTCAAATATTACTGACTGTAAAATGTACCATTATTTTAACAAACCATTTATGGGGAAAATATGTTGCTAATTAAACAGGAAAACATGTTTTACCAATGGTCATAGGTGACACATGAATTGGACATGTTGGCTTCTCATTGCTTTGAGGTTTATTTGATTTATTCCAAGGGGTTTGGCAGTTTTTTCTGTCTCCAGTTGTCTTATTTGTTTGGCTTGTTATGATAGACATGCTTCTGCATATATTTCAGGAACAAAATGAAATACAGTTTCATCTAATTGTGGGTCTCCTCCTTTCTTAGGTCTGTAGGAGAGGAGTTAGCAGTTTGGCCATTCTTCCTAGTGAAATGCTTGCTTTATCACTACCAATTTGCCCTAGCTGCTCTGTTTCCTTATCTTTTTGTGACTACAATAGCCCTTTGTTTCAGTGAGAAATCTTTTGAAAGACATTTTAAGTGTCAATTCAACTCTCTTCTAGTGATGCTGGTGGAACAGCTAAAAGCCAAGTTCACACACGTGAAGGCAGTGACACAGCTGCTGCCGGCCAACAGTGACTGGAAGAGGCTTCTCAGTTTCCAGAGATGTTAAAATGTGAGAAAATGTGAATCTCAGAAGTGATGAATCAGTGTGTTGAAGGGAATGGCAAAGTCAGAAAATTACTATTTACAGAGTTAGAGGAAGTCTTACATACTCGCCTAATTTGAGCTGAAAATAAGCAATGAGGTATTTCAAGGACCTAGAAGAAAATCAGGGAATAGGTCATAGAAAAGTAATATAGTTTGCCTAAAATAAATATACTAAGCTTGATGGGAGAAGGTATTCATAAACTCGACATGGAGAAGCTTGGCTGGTCTCCCTCCCGCTCTGGAGGCAGGGTGATATGCTAACTTAGAGCAGTGGAGCGCTGGAAGATGTTTAGCAAGTGGCTCTCAAAAGAGAAAATGTACATATCTGTATGTTTATTACAAATTTTGCTGATATAAAGGATGTCTAGTACACAGCTTATAAATAATATTAAATATATGATAGTCTTTATTGTAAATGACCAATTAGCCAATTGAGTCCCCTAGGATGCTTTGGTAGATTCTTTCCCAACTGTGTATCCATAGCCAGCCTGTGGTTGCAATGGACAAATCTGTACAGTTATGACATGAATGTTGGTTGATACTTTTGCTTACACGAGTTCAGAGTGAAGAAACAGAAAGACTTACATTGGATCTTCACTCATTTGTCAGTGACATAAGTGACTTCTTTGCAGAATTGGATACCAGTCTTCTAATACTGAAGAAATCTTTTTTTCAATGTTTCTGTGTTTTGAAAAATAGCTACAGGTACAGCACATTTAAGTTTAGTCTATATTATTAACATTTTCCCACCACTTTCTCGTTTGAACAATCAACACAATGTTAAATCAGCCATAATAGGTAATGTGTGCCTATTGCTGGATTGTAATTAATCCCATTGTGGCTAATTTCCAGCTGTCATTGTGGAAATGGGAAGATATGTGTGTAGTAGCACACTATGGGTAGTGTTTTCATCCTGCAGATTAAAGAGATATAGATAACCTTAAAAGCATAGAACTAGTAAAAAGTAATGATGATAATTAGGTTGTGATAAATTTGAGTATTTATTACCTTGTTTTAAATATAATTCATTTAATTGTAAATTTGCATCATTTAATTTTTAATAATGGCTGTGTTTAACAAATGCTCACAAAAATCCCTGAGATTTTAACTATCAGCTCTTGCAAGCCTGTATGAGTCAGCTCCGGCGCATTTCTGTTTTGGGGTCAGACAACTTCAGGTTTATATTTAACCTTACCAGCTCCTTATTCTTCAGCCATGGACAATGTGACCTGGCTTATTTCTACAACAGGGCTCCTAATACCTACCTCATAGAGCTGAGTGAGGATGGAACAAGATCAAGTTTGTGAAGTGCCAAAATCAACACAAAGTAGGAGCACAGTACTATTATTTTTCTCTCTGGTCTTCCTCTTGTTTCATCCATCCTGTACACTGCTTGTAAATTATCTTCCTGAAACAGAGACATTACTAGGTCAGTCCTCTGACTTACACTGGTATGAAGCACAAACTTCAATTTGCTACCAAAGCTGCATCTTACCACCTCATTTTTTCATTACCTCTCAGGAGATTGTCTGTGCCTCAACTATAAATCTGTTGACATCTCCCACATCGTCCTTGTAGATCCCACCTGTACACATCTTTCTTGCCACTCCTTCCCGTGCGATTCCTTCCCTTGTTAGCCCCATTCACAATAATACCTAACCTGTATTGAGTGCTGGGAACTGCACAAAGTGCTTTATTTGTATTATCCCACTTAGTTAATTCAATGTAAAGATGAAGAAACAGAGGCAAAACAAGAATAAATAACGTGCCCAAGGTCATACACCTAGGAGCTGTGATTGCAACTCAGGTGGTCTGACTCCAGATCTTGGGCTCTTAGACCTCATGCCCCACTTACCTGCCTCAATAATTACCTTTTAAAATAAATTAAAATTGTTTGTTTAATATTACTATATCAAATATAATGTGTTATATCATGCTTTTGGCTGTTGGCATATCTAGGTTTATATGCTTTATCATAGTACCATTTCCTTGAGGGCAGACATATTCATTTATCAAACATAAAGCACTCTACTTATGTATAGGTGCTATACTAGGCACTGGGAATATAAGACCAGTCCTTGGTTAAGAAATGATGAAATATCCATAGTGCAGAATACTATGTAGCTGTAACAAGGAATAAGCAAGCTCTTTGTGTAAGGACATGGGAAGATTTCCAAATTACAATGTTAAATGACTAAAAAGCAAGGTGCAGAACACTTTGTGTACTATGCCATCTTTTGTGTAAAGTATAAGGAGGGGTTAAGAATTATTTTTTACCATTTTTTTTAAGGACCCAGTCCTTATCATCATGAATTTCACAATACAGTATGGATAATGTACTGTAATAATGTTATAGAATTGATGTACAATGGAAACTTGACCTTCAAAAATTTATATTCTGAAACCTTCACAAAGCCCTAAAATAACAAATTCCACACTGTAGCAGTGAAGACCAGCTGTTATAAAGTCTCATATTCCCCTTCCAGAATGTAGAGCTATTCCTGAGAAGTGGCTTCTAGCAAAGGACTACATTTCCTAACCTTCCTTAACATATGGGACCATGTGATTAAATTCTACCCAATGGAATGTGAGCAGAAGTGATGAGACCACTTCTAGGCATAACCACAAAAACTTCCTGCAGGAGGTTGAAATCCAGGAAGTTTCTGATGACCGTGTGGAGCAAAGCTGCTTTACTGTACACTATGCTGTACACCTGAAACCCACTGGGCTATATGTGAGAAATGATATTCTATTGTGTTTAGCCAGTGGGGTTATAGTGCTTATTTGTTACTGCAGTTTGTATTACCTTCATTAATAACCACTCTAGCAATACAATTTTGTCAAAATACAACTAAAGTTTTTTTTTTTTTCCTGAGAAAAGATTAATCTATATTTGTTTTTCTTTTTGAATTTCAACCCCCAAAATATTCCAGCAAAAAATAGGGGGGAGGTTGGGCTGGGTGTCCTTCAATAGGTATGTGCTGCCAAGGAGGACAATGGACTTGACCCACACCCAGGTCACCCCCAGCCCACCCCCGACCCCCACCCTCTCAGCCCAGGATAGGGAGAAATAGTAGAGGTGGTGGGGCAGCTAGGAGGAGGCCCAGGGAGCAATGTGTGGGTTCAGAACTTGGACTGAGGGGTGGGGGGAGTGGCCCAAGCGCAGTCTCCTTTGCCCTGTGATGGAACCTCAGCGCCTGGAAGCTTGGAAGGGGCAGAAGGACTGACTACACAGGTACAACTAAAGTTTTAAAATGACTCCTTAAGACTCTTACTAATTTATCTTACCTGACATGCATATTTTCGTACACTGGCAAGAACATTTGCTGAAACAGTTTCACAAATTGATTTTTCTTATTTTTACATAATACCTATAGCAGGATCCTCCATATCACAAAGCTATGCCACAGACATATGTCACACCACACTCTTTAAGTAATCCAATATTTCCATTTTTTTTGCCAGACTATGTTTCTGAGACCTGTTAACTTCTGTCACTAGTGTTAACAGCTACCAGCTTTCCTCTTCTTTTTCTCCCTTTTAACATTTTATTTTATGATGAGATACATTATACATACAGTAGAGGGCATAAAAACAGGGTACAATTTTAGAGAAAAAATTAGAATATAAAAGCATGTAAAATTCCACCCAGGTCAAGAAACAAAACATTGCCAGGCCCCAAGAAGTCTTCAGTTGTCCCTTCCCAATTACAGTTTCTCTTCCTTCCCCCGCAGAGATAGCCACTATCCTGACCTTGGTGATAATTATTTCCTTGCTTCCCTGTATCATTTCACCAACCATGTCTGATCCCTACATTGTAAAGTAGTTGATCTGTTGTTGAATGTTATATAAAGGGAGTAATCAGCTCCATCTACTTTGTGTTTTGCTTCTGTGACCAACATGTTTGTGAGCGTGTTCCATGTTGTTTCATGTAGCTCTAGTTAGTGTACATTCATTGCTAAAGAGTAGTCCTTTCTGTAAATGTACTGCATTTCACTTACCTGTGCTACTGTTGAAGGACACTGGACTACTGTAAATATTGCTCTTATGGACACTCTTTTCAACATACTCTGGTGCAGATGAGCATGTATTTCTCTAAGGTATATGCTTAGGGGTGAACCTCCTAGGATATGGACTATTCCTGCCTTCAGTTTGACTGGATTATGTCATACTGTTTTGTAAAATGGTTGTACTACTTCATGTGCCCACCAGGGATGCATGAAAGTTCCCCTTGCTCCTTTTCTAGGTCAACATTTGGCATCGTCAGCCTTTACATAGTTTTGTCAATCTGGTAGGCCTTTCATTGTAGTTTTAATTTGAATTTTTATTTGATTATTAATAAGGTTAAATACCTCTTTACATGTTTTTTAAAAAAGATTTTATTCATTAGTTTTAGAGAAAGGGGAAGGGAGAGAGGAAGAAAGGAAGAAAAAGAGCAATATACGGTTGCCTTTCACCTGCCTCCAGGTGGGGACCTGGCAGTAGGCTTGGCTTGCAACCTGGGTATGTGCCCTGACTGGGAATCAAACCAGCAACACTTAGGTTCGCAGGCTGGTGCTCAATCCACTGAGCTACACCAACCAGGGCTTATTTATTGACCATTTAGAGCCCCTTTTATTCGAAGTGTCTAATTGAAGTTTTTTGCCTACTTTCTACTTCTGGTGGCAGGAGTTCTTAATCCTAGACCTGTGTTAGTTATGCGTGTTTCAAACACTTTCCCTACCCAACACCTTGTCTTTTTATTTTCCTTATGGTAATATTTGCAAAACAGACACTTGTAATTTTATCAGGCCTATATTTACTTTTTCCTTTATAGATAGTGCTTTTTGTGTGTGTGTAAGAAATCCTTCTTTCCCCTGAGGTCATAAAGTTATTTTCCAGTATTATATTCAGATGAGATTGGTTGCATTCAGGATGGTATGATCATAGACTCCAGTATTATATTCAAAGTTTTTATAGTCTGTCTTTTACAGTTAGATCTCTATTTTGCCTGAAAGTAGAAGTCTAACTTCATTATTTTCCATGTGGTTACCAGGTGTTCCAGAGACATTTATTGAAGAATCTATCATTTCCCCATTGATCTGCAATGCAACCTGTGGTCATACAGCAATGGTTCATATATGTGGGGATGTGGTTTTGGAATTTCCATTCTGTTTCATTGATCTATTTGTCTGACCCTGTACCAAGACCATATATAGTTTTCTCTTTTCAGTTTTCCATTGTCATTCACTCAGTGCATTTATTTCAAGTGCCTTGTAGACACTATCCCAGGTACTGAGGGTAAAGCAGTGAATAAAACAAACAAAAACCCTGCTCTCCCAGAGTTCATGTTCTAGTGGGAGAGTCAGACAATAAACAAGATAAACAGATAAAACACACAAGAGCTCCCAGGACTGAGGGTCCTTAGAAGTAAGGTAAGTGAAGAGATGGAAGTTTCTATTCAGATCATATGACTAAAAAATCAATACTCACAGAGTCCTTAGTAGGTGCTCAGCACCATTCTAAGCAGTTATGTACACTAACTAATATAATCTTGTTATAAAAACACTCTGAGATAGGAGCTATCATTAACTCCATTTAATAGATAAGGCTACCCAAATACAGTAGCTACATAACTTGCCCAAGATTATAAAGCCTGGTGATGCTTGAATGTTAATCCCTTATATCTTGCTCCATAGTCCACAAGGCTGACCACTATGAATGCTGCCTCTGAACTAGGTCTATCAAAGAGAGTATTTACTACCCAGGATGCATAGCAGGGCTATCGGTGGGGTTCTAAATGCTGACCTTGAGGCATAAGGTATACTTGTGTAGATGCAGTTTGACTAAATTGATTGGTAAATTATTGCAAGGCTATAAGAAAACGCAAGATGAGACAACAGCAAGATAAAACAAAAGCAGGATAGTCCAAATGTCTACAGGCTAACACATGAGGCACATTGTTGTAGAGGATTTCACACTGAATGCAGTGAAAAGAAAGACTAGAGTGAGCGATATCTTCCATGTCAACAATATTTTTGCAGGGCTTGCCAGCATGGGAGAAGATTAGGAGTAATTGCAGAGGTAAAATCTTCAGACTGAAGTCTCCTGGCAGCACAGAAAGCTAAGGGATTAAATCCTGTTTCTATTGAAAGGAACAGTAAATTTAAAGGAAGCAGTAATGTCTGGAATGAGGAATAGAAGATTAAGTAACTTATTACTGTGTAGAAGAAGTGAAGCAGAACATTAAAAGAAGGGAAGTACTTCTGCTGGATTTCCATCAGAAAACCCTAGGTGACCTCTAAGAGTGGTGGTGAGGAAAGGGATAGAACCAGAGGGTTCTCAGAGTGGAAAGGACAGAGTCCCACTTCATGCTTTAAACATCTGTCCACACTAGGTATTCTTCACCTGGGTTCAAGGATGAGTTTCAAACTGAATGTAAAGCTGTGTTTTAGGATCTGTGCATGTATGTGCATGGATCTGCAACTTTACATGGGACAATAAAAGATTCACAGCTTCCATGAGTTTTTCAAAGGGTTCCTTGATTCTAAAAATGCCCAGAACAATGGAGCTTACAGTTTCTTCCTGAACAAACACTTTTGCTTCTTTTACTCAAGGGCTGTCTGTTTTGTTGCTGATTTGCTCTTTTACACCATCTTTCCCAATACAAAGATGGCATCTGTCTTCTAGGAACTCCTACCACTAGACTTGGTTTTGCCCTCTGGAGCAACAGTGGATAAGTATAATTCTTTCATCTTTCTAAATGGAGACTCCTTCTCAGTGTATTGAATTTTTTCAGGATATAAGCTTAGTTGTAAAAGGAAATCCCTGACATTTTTTATGTCCTCAAAGATTCTCACAGAGTCAGCAAATATTCTTATATTTTAAAAAGTTTTTAAGTTTGGATCTTAAAAGTAGCAGATTCTTGTAATCCCATGAGGATGAATTTCCATGTTCCTTAAAATATTGGAGAAAGGATAAAGGAGTTGTCCCCTCTTACTGTTTGGCAAGTAACGTCTAACAATAGCTCCAAAGAGTCTGATTTTCAGAAAAAGCAGCTTTAAAAAGGAAGGCACAGATCCTGATTGTAATAACCATACAGCTTTGGAAAAATGCGAAATAAAAACTATTTAGAAAGGCAAATCTATTATGAAGGAGTGTCTCTATTTCATGGGATTGGATTTTTAAAGAACCTGTAATCTCAAAATTCTCTTTAAAACACATTGACTTTCTTGTACATTATGCTACATAAAGCTCACAAAAATTCTCAGGAAAGTAAGAGTAGGAGAGACCTTGCTCAACATGATAAAGGGTATTTAGGAAGACAGCTAACAGTGTACAATGACAAAAGATTGAATGTTTTCCCCCTAATATGAGGAACAAAGCAAAGACATTTGCTCTTTCCACTTCTATTCAACACTGTACTAGAGCCATGGCTGGGTAGCTCAGTTGGATGCAGCATTGTCCTGATAAGCTGAGGCTGCAAGTTTAATCCCCAGTCAGGGCACATATAAGAGTCAATCAATGAATGTGGAAATGGATGGAACAGCAAATTGATATTTCTCTCTCAAATCAATAAATAAAATATTAGCCCTGGCTGATGTGGCTAAGTGGATTGAGTTCCAGCCTGTGAACCAAACGGTCACTGGTTTGATCCCACTCAGGGCACATGTCAGGATTGTGGGCCAGGTCCCCAGTTAGGGGCATTCAAGAGGCAAACACATTGATGTTTTGCTGCCTCTTTCTCCTTTCTATCCCTTCTCTCTATAAATAAATAAAATCTTTTAAAAAGATAAATATTTTTAAAAATAAATAAACACACTGTACTAGATGTCTAGCCAGTGTAATAAATCAAGAAAAGCAAATAAAAGGCATTCAGATTAGAAAGGGAGAAACAAAACTGTTTATTTGCAGGTGACGTGATTACCTCTGTAGAAAACCTGATGGAATCTACAAAAAAATCTACTAGAGCTAATAAGCGAATTTAGAAAAGTTGTAATACATAAAATCAATACACAAAAATTAGTTGTACTTGCATATACTACCAATAAACAATCAGAAATTAAAATGTAAAAATATTATTTGATAGCATCGAAAATATGAAATATTTAGGAATAAAGCCCAGAAAGGTGAGCAAAACCTGTATCCTGAAAACTGCAAAACATTGTTGTGAGAAATTCAAGAAAATTGAAATAAATGTAGTGATATACACTGTGTTGTTATGATGTCTGCGGCTTTCAAATTGATCTATAGATTCAATGCAATCTTGATGAAAATTCCAGAGGATTTTTTTTTTAATATTGTGTTTGTAAATTTATTCTTTTTATTTTAAAGATTTTATTTATTATTTTTAGAGAAAGGGGTAGGGAGAGAGGCAGAAAGGGAGAGAGACATCAATGTATGATTGCCTTTCACCTGCCTCCAGGTACAGACCTGGCTAAAGACCTGGCTTGCAAACTGGTTATGTACCCTGGCTGGGGAATCAAACCAGCGACCTTTGGGTTCTCAGGTTGATGCCTTATCCATTGTGCCACCAGCCAGGTCTTCTTCTTCTTCTTCTTCTTCTTCTGCAGAATTTGACAAGCTGAGTCTAAAACTCATATGGAGATGCAAGGGACCTGGAAGTGCTAAATCATTGTTAAAAAAAAAGAAGAGCAAAGTTAGAGGGTTTACACTATTTTACTTCAATATTTATTTATTATAAAGAAAGAGTAATCAAGATAGTATTGTATTAATGTCAAGACAGACAAATAGATCAATGAAATAGAAGAGAGTCCAGAAACAGACCCCTAACATACCTGATTAATTAATTTTTAACAAAGGAGGAAGGGTAATCAGAGAGTGCAGGAGTAACTAGATATTTATGTTAAAACCATAGATATGAATCCAAAAGCATGACCCACAGAAGAGATAATATACATCAGAATTCATAAAAGTTGTGAATTTCTGCTCTATAAAAGGCACTGTTAAGGGAATAAAAAGGTATGCTCTGCCTGGGAGACAATTTACAAATTACATATTTGAGAAAAGACTTGTAGGCAGAATATATAAATACCTCTCAAAACTCAATAACAAGCAACCCAACTTAAAAAATAGGCAAAAGGTTTGAACAAGAATATTGATTGATGACAGGTCCCATGAAAAGATGCTCAATATTGTTGGTCATTAAGGAAATTTCCAAGCAAACCACAGTAAGAGAACACTACTCACCTGTTAGAATGGCTAAAATGAAGAGTGACCATACCTAATGTCAAGAATGTAGAACAGCAATTTTCAATCAGTGTGCCTCAAGAATTTTTAAACATGCTATAGCTGACTGCTTAGTTAGAAGCACTGACCTTTTTTTCCCTTAGATTGTCAAATAAAAAAAATGACAACGGGCAACACAACAATAGCTGTCCAGTGTGCATGAATCAAAATGATACCTATTTTTTTTGTTGGATTGGTAAAATATGTATTTTTTTGTGTGCTGCAGAATTTTAGTAATTAGCTTGTCTGTGCCATGAGATGAAGAAGGTTGAAAATTGCTGATGTAGAGCAACTGAAACTCACATACACTGCTAGTGTGAATGGAAAATAACACTGCCATTTTGAAAAGCAGTTTGCCCCCTTCCTAATATGTTAAATAAATGAGGTCTGTCCCAAAAGTATCAGTCTCACAAAATGTTTTAATTATATTGGTACTAGCTAGATACTTTCTGGACAGGACTGGCACACCAGAATAGGACTCAGCTATTCCATTCCTAGATGTTTATACCCAAGAGAAATGAAATCATATGTTTATAAAACAGGTGCACACACTCATAACAGCTTTATTTGTAATAGGCAAAAACTGGAAATAACCTAAATGCCCTCAACAGGTGATTGAATAAATAAGTGTGGTATATCCTCATAAGTACTACTCAGCAATGAAAAGGAATGAGCCCTGGCCAGTGTGGCTCAGTGGATTGAGCTTCAGCTTGTGAAGCAAGAGGTCAGAGGTTCAATTCCCAGTCAGGGCACCTGCCTGGGTTTCATGCCAGGTCACGCCAGATCCCCAGTTGCAGGGTTGGGAGTGGGAGAGGCTACCAATCTATGTTTCTCTTGCACATTGATGTTTCTCTCTCTCTCTTTCTCCCTCCCCTCACCTCTCTCTGAAAAAGTAAATAACTAAAACCTTAAAACAAAACAAAAAAGGGAATGAACTGATAGACAACTGAATAATCAACAACAGAATAATCTCAAAATAATTACGCTGAGTGGAAGAAGCCATTAAAAAAAAAAAGAGTACATATGTTTCCATTTGTTTAAAGTTCTGGAAAATGTAAACTAATGTACAATAATGGAAAGATTAGCGGTTGCCTGGAGGCGTCCGTGTGGGAGTGGTGCAGGGAGGAATAATAAGGAGGCATCGGAAAACTTTTGGAGATGATGGGTACGTTCACTAACTTGATGGTGGCGACAGTTTCATGCCTTGTTCATATAGCAAGACTGTTCCCTCTAAACATGTGCAGTTTATCCTATGGCAATTATACGTCAGTAAAGCTATTTTAAAATGTTTGTAGCAGACACACTACGTGCTAGGCATACTGTGTGCCAAGTTGTGTTGTACAGGTGTGAAGTGCACTCTAGTCTTTAACCCTCACAATAAACCTGTCAGGTTGTTATGACTGGTCCCTTTTACAGACAAGAACACTGAAGCCCAGGTTTTTACGTCAGTGGCAGCCTGACCATCGTTTTTTCACGCTTAACTGTGAACTTGTGGAAGAAATATGTAGAAGGGAGGCACAATAAAATGCTGAGTTCTCACATTATCTAGAGCCTTGTAAGAAAATGTGGAGTAAGTAGCTCAAATGCTCGTGATGACGGATGGACAAACTGAGATTCAAGAGTGATCTTGACACAGTTTGAGACGCGGTGTCCTTCAGGGAAACGATATTTTTATTTCCCTACTCCTCATACCGGGACCCCGTTCAATGAATCACAAGACTCCCAACTAATGTTGACAGACGTCTGTGTTTTGTTTTGTTTTCATTTGGCTAAAGATCATGTAATTGACGTCCCTGTGTTTCTATGTCGGAAACTCCAAGAACCGAGCACCGCAGCATTCCCGGCAGCTCCCTACTGCGACTGCCGTCAGGAAAAGGATAAGGTTTGGCACTTACAAGGGCTAAGGGGCACTCGAGGCAACAACACCTTCCGGGTTTCGACGCCCGGGTGCCGGCGAGCAGTCGGCCGGAGTCCAGCGGCCCCATCGGGCCGCTCAGCCCCCGAAGGGGGAAACCGGCGGCGGCGCGGAGGCGGGAAGTGGGGGGAAGGCTTTTCCCGCGCGGCTTCGCGGGGGCGTCGAGGAGGCGCCCCAGGGACGCTCACTTGGCGCTCCAGTGAGGCGCCCCCTGCCGGCGTCTTGCTCCCTCGCCCTGGATCCCGTCCGGGAGGCGCAGGGACGCCGGCCTGACAGCCAGCTGGCGGGCGCTTGGGCTGCGAGGTGCGCTGGGGCCGAGCGGGCGCGCCCTACAGGAGAAGGTGGGCGGCCGGTGGGCGGGCGGGGGCAGCGCGCGCCAGCTGGGGCCGAGGGCCGGCGGGCGGGCAGGGGGCGCGCGCCGGGGGTCGGCGCGGGGGCGGGGCGGGCGGGGGGGCCTGGCGGCGGGGGCGCGCGCGGCGGCGCGCGGCGGGAGCGAGTTACCAATTATGCAAGGACTCGGGCAGTGCGGGGGGCGGGCGCCGGGAGCGCTCCAAGATGGCGCCCACCGCAGTCCCGCCCGCCGCAGCCCCGGCGCCTCTGCAGTCCGGCCGCGCCTCCCGGGCCCCGCGCTAGGGCCGCCGCTGCCTCTCTCACTACCGCTGCCGTAAGTCGTCCCGGAGCCCCCGCCCCAGCGCCGTTCCTCGCCCGCCGGGTTCCCCCTCTCGCCTCGGGACCCTGGAGCCGGGCTCACTCACCTCCAGTCAGGGGCTTTGCCGCAGAGTGCGCGGCGGGGCTCGAGGGGCAGTGGAGCGGGGTTTCTGCCCTCGCCGTTCTGGACAGGTGATAGGAAGTCTTGCTTCCTTCTTTGGTGTTTACCGGGGTTTCCTAACGAGAACTGAGGACCAACAGCCCCCGACCCCACACACCCTGTCTCTCCTCGTCTCTTGGCTGCATTGGGGGACACTGGCCTGCCCTCGGTGCCCCTGTCGTAGGGCAGCCCCCCTCAACCCCAGCCTCACGGGGCCCTGGCAGAATCGGGGTCCCTCGCCGGGTTGTACTTGGAAGGGCAATGCTGTCGGGATCTTCCTACAGCAGCCCCTCAGCTCTGCCCCCTCCCCCATGCCTTACTGCATCTTTCTCCCCCATCCGGCTCCAGATTGTTAACCAACTGCAGAAACCAGGGGTTCCTGGGTTCTTAGGACAGCCAGGGCTCCCCCTGTCCTTTACTCAGATGCTCCTGTCCCCCTCCCGAGGAGGTGCTCCGGGGCTGTGTTGGGGGCCCCCGGGACCTTCCTGGGCAGGCTAGGATTCTGCATTAGGGTGTACATCACTTTCAGAACATCCCCTCCCCCGCCACACACACTACCCGATGCAGAGCTTGTTCCTGTCCTCTCTCCCTTCCCTCCCCCACCTTACCATCAGCAGCAGCACCCTGGGATTCTTGTTAGCGTGGGGCTGTGGGACTGCCCAGCTGCACCGGCTTGGACCCTTCCTCTCTAGTTCTCTCGCTCTTGATACTGGGGGGACCGCAAAGCCTCTGCAATTTTCCTGAGAGCTCAGCCCCATCCCCTCTGTGCGGGTGGCAACCACCGGTGGAGACTTGGCAGCTAACTTTCCAGGGGTTAGCCAGGGTTTTCAGACCCCTTCAGCGGCCCCAGCCTCGAGGTGGGGCGGAGTGAGACTCCTTTTTCAGCCTAATAAATAAGATGCATTTCTTGCAGCTACTCCACCCTGTGCCCTCTTCCTCACTTACACTGCAGTTTTTGAAACATGGGGGAATACATTTTACATCCGAAGGTCCCTAGGTTTGGCATCAGTGTTCACAATAGAAGGATGTCATCTGTTGAGGGGGGATGCATAAAAGAAACTTTACATTGCATCTGGCTAATTCAGGGGGAGGAATAAATAATTAGCATGGAGCAAGCTCTCCATACAGGGAAAACTGCTTTTAATGCACAGTGGGCACCAGAGAAGCAGGGATGGAAGCAGGAAGTGTGGGTGAGGGCTTGGAGGGCAAAGTGGGAGAGTGCTTTTTATAAGTTTCCCTAGGTATGAACCTGGAGAGCCTTTGGAGAGGTAGCAGAGCGTTAGGGGTTGTCGATGTTTTAGCTTTTCAGAGGTTTCGGGTGTGGTAGGTTTTCACTTTTTCATGATCTGTACATACTTCTCTTTTTCCATGTGTATTAGAAAATATTTGGGGGTGGGAGAGCCCTTCCTTCTTTCCTTCCTTTCTTTTTGGACATATAATGCAAATGGCTGGATTACATTACCATCCGATATGAATCTCAGGGGAATCAGATAGACTTAAAATGCTGAAGGATTTGTAGCACATTGCCTGTAACCTGGTTCTTGAAATACTGCAGCATTTTTTCTTTGGAACTCATGACCCATAAGGCCTTCAGTTCTCCCTGAGAGAGAATTTGATTGCTTGGAAAGGGGGGTGGGAGTGATGCTTTGGTATTCAGCAAGCATTCTCTGCCCTAGAAATTGAGACTATCCCTGGAGAGGGCTGCAAGCATGTTCTTTGAATATGATAAGGGTATGTGTAAATGTGTTGTGTTTTTTAGTAGGGCCGGTGGTGGATATTGCAAAGCAATTCTTGGTAGTTCAAGCCAGTCATTGGTTTCTTTGCTTTTGAGAAGCTACTTATACCTTTGGTGTTCACTTGGGGTTTTGTCAACTTTTATCAAAATATTTGAAGGATTTTATTTTAAATTAACAAAGGATTCTGAAGTAGGCTATAACATACTCAAAAATAAACAATCATACAGTTGCTTGTTGCTGTCTTTGTAGGAGGTTTAACAAATTTTTCTCATCAGCCAGCTTTGGTCACCAGGGTTGTGTGCTGTGGTGCTGAAAGGACAGTTCCCTGTCCGCCCTGCGGTGAAGTAAGTGTGCCCTTGCTGAATAGGATTTGGGTTTTTCTTTGCTTTTATTATCAGCAGGCTTTTCTGTAGATGTGTGCATGCGCAGTTGGGTTTGTACTTGAGGTTGCAGGCCTAATTATCATTTTATTACTTCCACATAATTCTTCATTTTGGCTGCCCCTCATGGAGACAAATTTTTACAGGCTGCAACAGATCCATATGTAAGTCATTACAGTGACATTTGGCTGACTGCATTATTTTAGCACATTTCAATGATGTCAAATAGCAAGAAACTGTTAATATTAAGGGAATGGGTCTCCACAGGGAGTAATGGGAAAACTAGCTAAGTTAAGCTGGATCAGAAGAGTCTCATTTCTGGTTGATTTAAACAGTGAGCTGAGGGAAAGGAGTCAACATAGCAGAGGCCTGTATGCAATCCGTTGTATCACTAAAGTAGACTTGTCAAAAAAAGTATTTTAAAATTGAAGGGGTACCATAAAATTTAGCATATATAACCTCCCATCCAGCACAGGAATCCCTTATGAGAAATCTCTGCTTGGAATACTTCCATTGGTAGGGAACTTACTACCACACAAAGTAGCTCATTCCATTTGGGTTTCAGTGTGGTTGAAGTACTTTAGCATCATTGGAAAGATAAAGTTAAAAGACATAAACTGGGCCTGTATCAGGGGAAAATGTTATATTTGTGCTTGATATCAAGAAAAGATTGATAATCAGTGTTCTAAGGAAAGTATATAAGAACCCTGCACCTGCTTGAAAAGAACAGAGATAGTCAGTCATTTGAAAGCAAGAAAAACATCCCATGAATGAAAAAAATAATAATCGTTAATCTGTTAATATTATGTAATAAGTTGTTTTAGAGACATATGCATGAATTAATGAATAGTTAATTCTTGTAGATTATGTCTGAGGAAAGAAACCCACACTGTATAGAAAATGTTAAAAAATACATAGTTTGTGCAGAGTGAGATCAGTTTCCTTAATTATAAAAACTACATATTTAGTGCAGAAAAATTTTAATGCATGTAAAATATGAAAAAAGTCAGTTATCACCATAACAGTTGTGTGTTTTTTATTGCATCAATTACAGTTGGTTGACATACCATATTATGTTAGTTTCAGGTGCTCCAACATAGTGATTAGACATTTATATAACTTAAAATGATCACTCTGATTAGTCTAGTACCCATCTGACACAATATTAACAGTATTATTGACCATATTCCCCATGCTATATTTTACATCCCAGTGACTTTGAGAACTACTGATTTGTACTTCTTAACCCCTTCACCTTTGTCACCCAGGTTCCTAATCCCCCTTCCATCTGGCAATCATCAATTTGTTCTCTGTATCTGTTAGTTTGTTTTTGTTTTGTTGGTTTATTTTTAGAATAGCAGTATTTAAAAACTGAGCCTCTTAAACTCTTATGTTCAAAGTCCATTAGGTAGTTATGTAGGGAAATATAACACAAAGTGTTATATTTCAATTTACCTTTTTTTCTGAATCAATTTTAAATTTTCAAAAAATTACCTTTAATGCGACCAAATTCATTCTTAGAATGGGCTCTTCTAAAGTGTCTTGACAACTAGAGGAGTAAAGAAACCTTTCTTAATGAATCAACAAATATTTTCTCTCTACCTACTGTGTGTGAAGCATTGCACTAGTTAGGCACTACCACTTTTTAATGGTAAGAGCCAGCTTACAAAATGGTACCATGCTAAAAAACTATGTCTATTAAAGTGTTAAAGGAAGGAAACAGTACTTTCACCCTTTAGGTATATTAATTGCCGAAGTGTTGTGTGGAAGGCTCTTAGGTCTATCCTGGTGATTCAACCTAAAAAAGACTAGTTTGTGCAGGAAAAGGACATAAATGCAAAAAAAGAAAACACAAATAAGTCTTTTGGAAAAATTTTCTCTATTCTTTTGTGAAGTTATAAAGGCACAACCAGAACATGCAGTTAAGTGCTATGTCATGAATTAAGGTGCCCCTGTCCATAGTTTTACTATTGTTTGCCATAGTTATACTGTTAAGAAAATGTCAGAAGCAGTATGGGCTTTGGAGTTGAGCAAAACCAAGTTCAAGTCTTGACTCTGCTACTTACTAGCTTTGTGACCTTGGGCAAGTTATTTAATCTATCTGAGCTTCGGTGTTCTCATCTATAAAAGTAGGAATACTGATATCCACGTTGCTGAGTGTTTGTGAGGATTAAATTAAATCTTTGTTTCCTTATGGTTTTTGACACACAGGGCTCAACATATATTAGCTCCATCCCCTCTAGGGATTAAGCAGCTTAGTGTGTGTTTATATGTGTATTTGATATAGTATATGTGTACTGTATTAAATTTCAGCAGTCTGAAAAGCAGACACTTTATCTTCAGTCTGGCATGGAGGAAAGAATAGCAAGTATCCTGATTTGGGTGGACACTGCTAGTCTAAATGGAGAAAAGTTTACTGTACAATTTTAGTGCTGCTCTCCACCACCACAGTGCAAATGCAGTTACCAGAGTAACCCTTTCCTCATTCATTCCCAAACTATTCTTTACCAAAAAGGAAAGCTCTGGCACTCACCAACAGGCAGGCAATTGGGCTAGGGTCTGAGATCTGAAGGCAGAATGGGCCCAAAGGCTAAGATTCCCCTTTATTTTCCAAAAAATTGGATATTTTAATTTGGTAAGTGATTATAACAAGTTTGGAGTTGTATTTGTCTTCAGCACCATCCAGGTTTTCTCATTATGTAGTTTTTGAATTGTTTTATTTGAATGGAATTATACATTTAAGTCTTATGGCTGACTGTCTGCCTTTGTTAATTATTACTCTATGTGTGTTTATAAAAACTTTAAAAATCTTTCTACCAGTTGATTATTTAATTTAGGTAAGGCAAATATTATTCCACCCATTTTATAGCTGATCAAATCAAGTAAGCATTCTAGTGCTTAAGTGAGTTGTCCGCAGCTATAGGACAATGATGTGGTGGAATAGAAGTGGGTACCTAGGTTGGTTGACTCATGCATACAGATTTTTTTTTTATTAAATGGTGTTATAGTCTGATGTGCATATAACCAGGTAGTGTGAAAAATTTTGGCCTTAGTTTAAGAAGTTACTATCATCTTAGGTAGCTAAACAAATCTTAGTATGTGGGCATAGTGAAAGATTCTGGAATAGGCAGAGGAAGGGAGGGTAAAAGTACCTTTGAAGGAGAGCATTTTGGAAGCAGGGAGGATGAGGAAAAATGAGCAGATGCATTAGCAAATAGACTATGGATGAAAATAGTAGGCATTGAAGTAACATACTTGTTCTGTAGCTGTCTTAACTAACTGTTTAAAAAGGTCATTGTGTTTCAGTGTCTGCCTATCTGTTTTCTTCCTCTTGACCTTAAGTATATACACTTGGCCATTAATAAATATTCTCATATTGCCAACTTAAGTTATAACTAGGACCACAGGGGAGTTATGACCACTACTACCTGGACTTCTTTGCTTATGCAAGGCTGAAATTGGTGTAGGACTGAGAAAAGAACAGACTATACTGGGGATCTGTGCTAGGAGGGATAAGCGTGTTGGAGCAGAAAGGTCCTGGGAGGCTCTCTGTCTAGAAGAGCAAAGGTGAAAGAAGGTAAGGAAAGTGCAAACATGAGTTAACTCATGTAGCAAATTACATCCATTTGTTCATTAAGATTTTCCTGAGGTACGTGGAGCTGTGTCACACTGAGGAGAGTGTGACTGCAACAATAAAAGCTGGAAGTCATAGTGCCTAAGAAGTGCTCTCTGGGACTAAAGCTCTCTTGATCCTGAGAGTCCACTGAGTTAGAAAGATGAAAATGTTAGTTAGAGAGTTTGGGGGCACTTTTATATGCACTATTATATTCATTGGGGTTGTACCAGCATCTGGAAATGGAAAGCACTGAAATCCCTCAAAAGGCATATTAATGGACTCCTTTAATGTTCAGGTAATTAGTACAATTTTTATTCTATAAAATCTTTTGAGTTCCTGGGGAGTAAGAACATTAGAGAAATACAGTGAGTGCTTATTTACCCAGGGTGGATTATCTAGACTGTGAATTATACATATCATTTACTTTCCTCCCCTTTTATACATTTTAGGTATTTAATTGATCATTAGCGTTTCCACCAGAGTGAACTTGGGGAAGGGAAGGAAAAAACTAAAATTAAATGTTACTTTAAATTTTTTAGATACTGATTGATGAAGGAAGAAATCATGACTATCAGTGAAAAAGCAATTCATTTTCATCTATTCTTACTTTCTCCTTATTTTGATAGTATTGACAGTTGAAGGCTGAGCCTTAAAAACTTAATATTCACTGGACACCAGTGTGAAATAACATTTTTCTTTAATTTTACTGAGAAACAGCAATAATAATAACCATTATTAAATGGTTAGCTTCTTTCAGGAGATATTTTAAAAATTAAGCATTTTAAAAGATTGTATTGTGATAGGAAAGAATGAAGTGGGAGATTGAGGAATTGTCAGAATGGAGAATGAGAGAAAATGAAAGAATGACTACAGTGAAATGGATGGGGATTGGGAGAATTATTCAGATTTTAAGAGGAGAAAGTCTTTCCCCTCTGCAGACATCTTTGGTTACATGTATGTGTACTTCTGAATTAGAGTGATCCTGATCAGGCACAGAATTTTAGGAAGGTGTTTTTGTTTTTAAAATGTTAATTTATCCCTACATCTCCTAGAACTTAGCTGCAAACTGCTTTCTTTATATGATCTCTGCATTGGAAAAGCTGAAGAATATTTTCTTGCTTTATAGCAAAAAAGTTAGTAGCATTCCTAAAGGTTTTTTAGCCACCACCCCACCCCCCTTTAGGATTTTAAGTCATTTAATACAAAAACATTTTCTCAAAAGGCACAATTAAAGGCATCTCTTCCATTTTATATAGTAAAGTATATCTTTTGCATTTATTTGTTTGAATAGTTAACAGAGTTAAAAAACAGGGTTAAAAGTTAAGTCTTACACTGTCTCCCAGTTACCCAGTATATATTCTATAAAGGCACCTATTATTACCAGTTTCTTTTATTCCTCACCACCACCATCCCCTTTTTTTTTATCCTCACCTGAGAACATGCTTATTGATTTTAGAGTGTGAAGGCAGGGAGGGAGAGAAACATTGATGCAAGAGAGGTACATCAATCAGTTGCTTCTACATAGACTAACCAGAACTGGATTGCAACCTAGGCATGTGCCCTGACTGGGAATCGAATCCATGACCTTTCGGTTTACAGAAAGACACTCTAATCAACTGAGCCACATCGGCCGGGGAGGGCTCTTGTATCCTTTTCTTCATGTGTCTAACCCCAGACACAATTATTTTTGTTGTCTTTTGAGGAAGACTGTTAAAATAGTTTGAGGATTTGAACTCTAACTCCAGATCATCTTAGATCAATTAATCCCCCCTTCCTTTAGACATAGGTAATCCCTCTATGTCTTATTTTTCTTAGTGAAATATACATTCTAATTTCTTGGCTTAATAAAAGTAAAAAATTAGCTTGATCCAAAGGAGCCCTTTTCTACTAACTACATTGATTTTTAGGGTTTCCATTTGAGAATTATCTATGAAAAATAAAAGTATAGAGGAAGACAAGGCCTTGAAAACCATTAATACACACACACACACACACACACACACACACACACACACACTTATTGCCCTCTGTGGGGAACTATAAATCACCTCTCCTGGCTACACCAAATAACAAATATTTAGTGAGTAGCAGCTAAGGGTGGGGCATTTTGATAGGTATTGAAAGATGGAGAAAAGTTAGACCTTATGTTTTAGGAACTTATTTGATGAAATAAATTATAAACAAAATGTTTAATAAGTAGAAGTTTTTATAATGATTCCTGATAGCAATTAAAAAGGTTTTAATTGCCACATGAGTGGTATAGGAAATAAATATATTGATTTTTTTAAGAAATGAGAGAGCTTCAAGTTAGTATGATTGATGGAAGAAGTATGATTTGAGCTGGGCTTTACAGAATGTTTGTGTAGAACCGTGTGAGCCAAATGAGAAGGTGAGACTATATTGTATAAAGTGTATTCAGGGAGCATTGAACAAAGCTGTAGGACTAGGGTAGAACCCCCCAGTGGCAAATAAGCCTGCAAAGATAAGGCCAAACATTAAAGATTTTTGGAAGTTGCATTTATCCTTAGAGACAGTGGAGAACAGAAGATTGCTGAGGGACTGCAGAATGGCATATCAAAGCTGTGCTGTGATGTTTTAGGAGGATCGAGCAGCAGTGAACAATAGTATGGGCTAGAACAAGGGATGGACATCCAGTTAATGGGGTCTCTCATTTGGCCTAGCTGTAATGTGACAAGGGCTTGGACTAGGATAATAATGAAAAAGATGGAAAGGAAGGAAAATAATACGTGCTACATGAATGTGTGTTTAAGAGTTTTGTTATGTAAGAAATAGCTTATAGGAAGAGTCAGTAGGACTTGATGAATAACTTTATAAAGTGGAAAGGGAGGGAGAATGAAGATATTTTGCTATTTTAGAGTTTAGGAACAGAGAATATTCTATTTAGAAATCTTGGACGTATGTTCTGTAATACATGCTGACAGTCTAATCCAGAGTGCCTTGGTTAGCAAGCTCTCTTTATTTCTAATTTTTAATCCTTTTTCTGCAGAGGGGTTTTTCACCTTGAGCTTCTAATGTTGTTTCTTTAAGGAAAACCTAAATCTTCCAACTCCTTTAATTTTCTTTGCTCTCTCACTGATAACGATTATTTAATCTTTTTGGTCTGTATTCTTTTCTTATTTTGGAGTTTTCATTCTATCCACTTGTAGACACTTACCTCATCTTTTTCCTTGATATTTTCAACTAACCTTAAGTTTAGTGAGTAAGGAAATAAGAATTATGCTCCTTTTCATAGACTGGTGGATGACTGTTTGGTCTTTACAAACTGTGGCTTTCTTTCTTTGAGCATTTGTGTCATAAGAACCATAGTATTTGAAATTACAGGCTGATTTAAAGGGAGTAACTGAGAGGATTCAAATAGGTGATAGCCGAGGAAAACAGTTAAGCCAATGCTGTTGCTTTCATTTTTTTTTTTTTAATTTTATTGTTGTTGTATTACATCCATCCCCTTTTTGCTCCCCTCTGTCCCCC
>PVIW01011043.1:0-40100 GCA_004026585.1 Noctilio leporinus | reverse complement strand
AAAGAAAAGAAAAAAAAAAAAAAAAAAGGATGGGAGGAGAAGGTTATAAGACAAAGAGAAATCAATATTAATAAAGAAAGTTTTTAGCTGTGTGTTCCCCCTTTATGATTTCTGATTGGTCCAGGTGGAGCCAGAACCTGCGGGCTTTACCAGGAAGAAAAGGAAAAGAAAAATTAAATAAAAGGAGGAAGGAAGAAAAGAATAAAGAAAGGGTTTAGAAAGGCTGGGGAAGGGAGGAACACTTAGATTGAGGACTGGGAATGCGTTATAGCCACAGAGTGAATAGACTTTAATTCGAGAGTAGGGGAGGGTCTTGGATATTTAGGTGGATTGAGGTATGGGGGGGATTAAGAATATGTGATGAGTAACTTTTGCAAAGGATATGTTGAGGCTTAATAGTTCATATTGCTCTTGGTATAATTCAGGTGCTTGAGTTTGGCAGCAATCCCTTTCCTGATGCTGCCTCTTTTTCTTGGTCAGGACTTTACAGTTTATAGTCTATATTCTAGCCGGTCTTGGCGCGTGGTAGGGCCTCTGATTGTCACAGCATTCTGAGTGTCCGCCTCCAGGTAGGCTGGGCCTTCCGCAGCCTGGCTGGGTTTTAGGGCTGCCGAAGTTCTGGAGCCTGGCGGAGTTTCCTGCTCAGGACAGCCCCCAGCACTTCTGCAGGGCAGCCCGCAACTTTTCCGGTCCCTGTGACGACTGGCCCCACCCCTGCAGTTCCGGGAGGAGGCCGGGCCTGTCAGTCAACACTGTCCGGGGTCCGCCTACACACTGTCCCGCCCTTCTGGGGTGAGCACCACGCCTCCACGCCAATCAGCTCTCCGCAGAGTCCTTTACGTGGCCTCTGTGATGAGCCCCTCCCAGGCGTGGGCGGTGCGGCTTTTGTCTCCGGCAATGGCAGGTCGCCCGCCACAAGTTCCCGGCTTTCCGGCTCTCTGGCTAGCCTTTTGGATTTTCTCGCGGAGCCTGGGGGCCTGTGTGGTTGCGCAGGGCTGGGCCTCCCCCCTCGCAGGGGCTTCTAGCTGCTGTTTCCCCAGTGGCCCAGCAGCTCCGTTTTTTGGCCCTCTTGCCTCCCCGGCCAATGCACTTCCCGCTTCCCCGCTCCGGCTTCCCGCAGGACTCTTCTCCGCCTCTAGCCCCGCGCGCCAAGAAACCTCCTCTCCCTGTTGCCGGGGTGAGTCTCTCACACAGTCCCTCCCCTGCAGGAGTTCAATTCCGCGTTCCCTACGGCGTTCACCCTCGCCGCCCGCACTTCACTGCTGAGACTTCCAGTCGCCAGGGAGCCTGAAACTGGCCCCAGTCAAACGCGCCCCTCTGGGCAGAGCCGCCCCTGCCCAGAGCCGACCTCGGCCCGCCGGCCGGTCGATCGGGAACGCCTCACCTACTGTCCTGCTGGCCTCCTCTGCCTCTGGGCTGTGCTCCCCTGTGTCCAGATGCTGCCCGTTCCAATCCCCAGGGTCCTGAAGCCGTCTCACGCTCCTTATCCTGTCCTCTAGCTGCTTTGGTACTCGAGAACACCATCAGCACTGCTCTCTACTCTGTCGCCGTCTTCCCTCTCTTGTTCTTCTTTCTTAAGATTGTGGTGGCTATTCGTGGGCGTTTTTGGCTCCATATAAATTTTTGAAGTATTTTTTCTATTTCTGTGAAGTCTGTCATTGGTATTTTAATTGGGATTGCATTGAATCTGTAGATTGCTTTGGGTAGTATGGACATTATAATGATGTTAATTCTTCCCATCCATGAACGTGATATATGTTTCCATTTATTTGTGTCTTCCTTGATTTCTTTCTTCATTGTTTTGTAGTTTTCTGAGTACAGGTCTTTTACCTCCTTATATAACTACTTTTTTGAACAGGTTTTCCATTTCTTGTTTCTCTTCTTCTGGTATCCCTTGATGCAGATATTATTGTGTTTCATGTTGTCCTGAAGTTCTCTTAAAACCCATTCATTCTTTTTCAGTCTTTTTTCATTCTGTTGCACTGTCTTGGAATATTTTTCTACATTGTTCTCTAGCTCACTGATCTGATCCTCTGATTCCTCTAGCCTGCTCTTGATTATGTTCTTGTACTATGTTCTTTAATTCGGAAATTGTATTCTTCATTTTCTCCTTATTGATAGTTCCTTATTGATAGTCTCTTATTGATAGTTCCTATATCCTTTTCAATGCTGGTGTAGTTCTCAATAAGTTCCTTATAGCTTCCCTGGAATTCTTTTAGTTCCCCTGGAGTTTGTAGTTTTCCTTGAGCTTGCTGAGCTCATTGAGCTTCTATATCACCATTATTTAAAAAAAAAATTATTTATTATTTTTAGAGAGAGGGGTAAGGAGAGAGGCAGAGAGGGAGAGAGACATCAGTGTATGGTCGCCTTTCACCTGCCTCCAGCTATGGACCTTGCTGGAGACCTGGCTTGCAACCTGGTTATGTGCCCTGGCTAGGAATCAAACCAGCAACCCTTGGGTTCAAAGGCTGGTGCCTATCCACTCTGCCACCATCCAGGGTATCATCATTATTTTGAATTCCATATCTGATAGTTTGCTTGCCTCTGTTTCTTTAGTTATCTTTCTGAGGTTACTCCTTTCCATTACATGATGGACTATTTCTTTTTCTCCCCATTTTTAGGTTTCATTTTTTTTTTTAAATTTTATTGTTGTTGTATTACATCCATCCCCTTTTTGCTCCCCTCTGTCCCCCTCCCAGGTTTCATTTTTTCCAACCAGACTGTGATCAGTTGCCAGTCTAAGGCACACGTTGGTTGGAAGGATTGATTCACTTGTAATCCTATCAATCTGTGATCCACCATTAGGCTCAGATGCAGCTTGGGGGGTGGGGCAGACCATTTCAGTTGTAAATCAATGAATCTGTGGTCAGCTACCAAGCTCAGGTCCTGCTGGGCTAGAAAGAAATGATCAATTGTAATCCAGTGGATCTGTGATGAGCTATCAGGCTCAGGTGCAGCTTGGTGGGACAGATTCAGGTGTAAATCAATGAATGTGTGATCAGCCTCCAGGCTTGGGCCCTGCTAGGCTAGACAGCAAGATTCAATTGTAATCCAAGGAATCTGAGATCAGCCGCCAGGCTCAGGTGCTCCTGAGTTTACAACTTACAGTTTCAGTTGTAAATCAATGAATCTGTGATCAGTCTCCAGGCCCAGGTGTCGCTGGGAGAGACTGACCTATCAGTTGCAAACTAATGAATCTCCATGATCAGTTACCAGGCTTACGCATCCCTGGACGGGACTGACTGATTGACTCAGCTGTAAATCATTGAGTTTTTAATCAACCACTAGGCCCAGGCTTCAGGTACAAACTGTTGTATCTGTGCTCAGACATGGCAGGATGGGAGAGGTTTAGTTAGATGTAAATTTAAGAATTGTGATCAGGTACTAGGCTCAGGCACTGCTGGGCGGGGCAGATTGCTTCCAGTGGGCAGAGCTATGAGGACCCCTCATAAGGAAGCCACTTTCGCAGGGTATTCCTGCCTGAGGTGTGGGTGATGAATCATCACTGGCATCCACAGAGCTGCTTCCCCACTTCTCTCCTCCAAGTCACTGCTGCAAACTCTCCTCAAGCATCTCCAGTCCACTCTGCCCTCCCTCTGCTGAAGCCCAGGGTAGGTGGGTGCTGATGTATTTTCATTGTGGTCCCCTTAGTAGTTCTCTGTCTCCAGTGCTCTCTTAGGCTAGTAATCCCCATGGCTTTCTGCCCTTCTCAGATGTATGCTGTTTTCCTCTCTGCCATGTTGCTCTAGTTTGGGAAACCTAGCTGGGGGACCAGAATTCACCCTTCTAAGGTGGAATCCCCAGCTCTGTTCCTTTGGCTGCTGCCTCTGGTGGGGGCCAGCCAGCCCTCTTGCATTTCCAAGATTCCAGTCACGTTGTGATGAAACATTGTCTTCTGTCTGTGGTTATTAGGCTTCTTTCCAGCTGGTGGACTGTTGGTAATTCCAGCTGATTTTTTCTCCAGAAAACTAATTCTTGATGGGACCTGGGAGGAGATTGGTGTAGCTCCACTTACTCCGCCATCTTGGTCCTTCTCTAAAACACTTAAGTTTTAATTGCCATTTTGAGGTCACAGAAAAACTGAGTAGAGAATACAGGAACTTTTCATATGCTCCTGCCCCTATACATGCACCACAACTCCATTGTAAACATCCCCCACAAGACTGGTACATTTGTTGCAATCAATGAACATATATTGCACAATATTATCCAATAGCCATAATTTACATTATGGTTTCACTCTTGGTGTTGTATGTTCTGTGGGTATGGACACATGTATAATGACATGTATCCACCATTATAGTACCATACACATGTATTTAATTTTTGATCTAGTAAGAAATGGTGAGCCCCTGAATGCAGGGAGTGTGTCATGTTCCCTGTTTGCCTCCACTGCTTAACATAGTGCCTGAAATATAACAGGGACTTGATTTCTGTCTGTCGAAGGAAATGGTCTATCAGACTATGAAAGCAGATATGGGCCAAAGAGTGGAGAGTCTTCCATGTCACTGTAAGTACCTTAAAATTTATCCTGTCTATAGTCCAGGGTCCACCAAGTATAACCCACAGGCCAAATATACATATTACTTATGACTGTTTTTACATTCCAGTTGCAGAGCTGATTGGCTGCAACAGAAATGGTGTGCGGTCTTGTTACTGTATACAGTGTGAGTGCCTGGGAATCTCCCAGCAATGGCCAAGATGGTGGCAGGGGCAGCTTGGATAGGGTCCAAGAGCACCAAAAGCTAGCAAAATAATTGGATAAGAATGGAAGGCTTGAGCAGGAAAAAAGATGGTTTTGAGATAGGAGTCCATCACCCTTCCAGGTCATGGCAACTGAATAAAACTCTTTCTTTTTGCACCAGCACTTGCATCAGGAGTTTGGCTTTCCTTGCTGCAGGCTGCTGAACCTCTGTTTATTTGGTTACAGTCTCTTGGCCCCCAGTATCTAACATATTTACTATCTGCCCCCTGTAAAGATCAGCTTTGCTGAACTGTGCTGAATAACATGAGGGAATCTAATGATTTAATGAAGCTGTTGCTGGGTTTCCAGTGGCTGGGAGGGGTGGTGCTGCAAAGAACAGCAAATCTACCAATACCCTAAGATCTGCATGCCTCCCCATGCAGAGCCTTCTTCAGCTGCCTGGTCTGAATCAGGAATTCTCACGGCCATGTTCAGAGGGGCAGTCCCTTCTCACGAAACATTATGAGCTTTGCTCCTGTCTAAATAGCTCCCTCATAGCCTGTGTGTTGGTTAGTATAGAATTTTCTGAGAGATATCTAGCAAATGATTTCCTGAGGGATTCCCCAGGCTTCTTTATTGCTCATAACTGTCTTTATCTTCTGAAGGTTCACAGTTTATAAAATGGATACTTTGGCCAAAGTTGCACAACAAAGGATTACATGTGCCTCTTTGTGTTCCTCCTTCTCTTGGCAGCTGATGGCGATGGCGTTTCAGAATCTGAATCTCCATGGTCAATGTACATTTTGGCTTTTTCCAATTTTATCAGTAAATTGTCACACAGGCAGTTTCTCAGGGAATTTTTAAAAAATATTTTATTCATTATTTTCAGAGAGAAGCATGAATGTATGGTTGCCTTTTGCCTGCCTCCAGCAAAGGACCTGGCTGGAGACCTGGCTTGCAACCTGATTATGTGCCCTGACTGGGAATCAAACCAGAGACCTTTGGGCTCAAAGGCTGGCACCAATCCACTGAGCCACACCAGCCAGGGCTTAGGGAATTTTTCTTGTTCATTGGGCACTCTTGAAACTTTGAGATTTTAGGCTATAAGGAGCAGTTTAAGAGGTGCTCCAAATAGTAAAGTTTAAAAAAAAAAGATTTTAAAACTTTTTTATTTTTATAGAAACCGATATTTATAGTTCTAGTGTATGATGCTCTACATGAATCTCCCTGCTCAGCTGTGTCTGATACTCTAGAGATATTTTAAACTTATGTTCCTTTTAATTTATTTTCAACATGTAACACTCTTTTAACCATATTAATAACTTCTGAGACTTCTGTTTTCCTCAGTTTTAACCTCTCTGAGTTTTTATATTCCTACATAATTAAGATGACTTGTGGGCCTTTGGTGAACAATAGGGTCATAATATTTGAGGTAAAAGGTACAAGTATGTGATTACTCAATAGGTCAAGTGTTTGAGCATAGAATTTCATGGGACAATACTTAGAATCTCACAAAGGTGGATAAACTATTGCCACATCAAAGCTCTCTGTTTCTACTGATAACAAACCCAATTTTCATATCCCAAATATCATTTTCCCCTCATTCTGCCTTACCTCAGTCTTCTAGGACTCTGTGGATTACAACAATCTTCCCTAAATAAGGCCCTTCTTACTCAAGTTTTTAAAATTTGAAAATTTATATTCATAGATCTTTTTCTCACATTTGAGGATTTTGATTTGTGTGGAGAGGGGTAATAGTGTACTTTAGCTGGGTTGGAATTGGGATGGAGACACGACTAGAGAGTAAAGTCAATCTCTCAATCTCCCAAGGATATTTATTATTAATTTTAGAGAGAGTGAGCAGGAGGGGAGAGAGAGAGAGAGAGAGAGAGAGAGAGAGAGAGAGAGAGAGAGAGAGAAAGAGAAAGAGACAGAGACATA
This sequence comes from Noctilio leporinus, assembly GCA_004026585.1. Lineage (NCBI taxonomy): Eukaryota > Metazoa > Chordata > Mammalia > Chiroptera > Noctilionidae > Noctilio > Noctilio leporinus. Next base: position 33,475 of record PVIW01011043.1, on the reverse strand, counting down.
GATGTGAGAGTAAACTGTTAATTGATTGCCTTCTGTATATGCCTTAACTGGAGCTGCCCTGACTCATTTGCATAATAATTGAGGATTCTATCTGGGAATATAGAGACAGGACACTGATCCTGCTGAGTTTTGGGAGTATATTTGGTAGACTGAGATAAGCCCAGAATGGGACCAAACTACAGGACAAAAACACCTGTGCCTCTGAAAGGGAACCAAGACTAAGGCAGAGGGCAGCCAAGGAGAAGACTTTATGCTCTTTCTGTTGCTGGTGGAAATGGGATCCTCATAGTGTTTTGAGAAAAATATTTCTGGGGACCCACATGGAAGAATGAGCTCTTGCAGGAAGATTTACTGGAGTGGAAATAGAAGGCTGCCCCCAGGTTCCTAATGTCCCCATCTCCTTGTGTCCCTCTGTGAAATAAGTCCAACTTTGTCTTCAACAAGCCCAGTACAGGGAGGTGGGGGAGAAGGAGGCAAAGAAGGGGAGCAGTTTAGTCAAGGAACTAGCATGGATGACCCATGGACATGTACAACTAGTGGGATTGACTGAGCAGGGAATGGGAGGGTGGGGAAGGGGAGAGAAGCGGGGGATGGGATGAATGTAATACGACAACAATTAGATTAAAAAAAAATAGCCCAATACATATGCCGAGGTCCAAAAGTTCTGGGTTACATGATCTTGAGCTTGGGAAGGATCAGGTGCCCTTTCAAAGTAACATCATGCAGGCTTCACTGGGTCCTCCCACTAACCAATCCATTTTCTAGATTTTCTGGGTCTTGTATCCCTTATTGAAACTGATCCTTTCCCAGGCTAGATAGACAGTCATCCTGGCTCCTACTATGCATGCCTGAAAGTGGAAGCACCTCTCCTTGCACCACATTGGCTTCTACTGGACATGTACCCAGAAAAGTAATTTCCCCTTTATTGTTTTATCCTGGGGAATGGACCAGTTGTACCCTGAGGAGATTGGAAAGCTGATTCCTTCTCCTTACACAGGGGAAGGAAGGTTGTTGATTCCCTTCATGGGAAAATGTTGTGATACCCTGGGGTGCCTATGAATGCTGCAACTTGCTAGCGAAGCAGGATTATTTATTTATGTTTCCTCTTTTATTAGACTTGATGTCTGATTTCCTCTGCTACCTACACTGTCCATTCTGGGGAAATCCATACTGATGCCAGAAACACCCTTTCCCTGTTATCTTGATGTGAGCAAAATTAGATCAACTACAAAGCACAAAGTTCTGTTATTCTTTTTTATGCCCAATTAGTAATGTGTATACTTCAATCCAACCAATTTTTTTCATGTGATGTACTGTATCATTCTGCTTTAAGACAGAAAATGAAGGTATGATATTGTGATTTATAATAAGAAATATATATTTGCTCTTTGTCCTTGTCCCTGGTACAGAGTTCCTAAAGCCCTTGTTATTTCCTGAGTGATAAGATCATAAACGTATATTTTGTTAGGTGACTTGAAAAGACTCTAGGTCACCTAAGTATTAGGACTAGTTTCCAACTGATCCAATTTCCAACCACAAGATTAGAAGGGTGGAACTCTCAGTCCTACTCTTGACCTCTTGGGGGGTGGGGTGGGGTGAGGGGCTTGGGATTGAAACAATCAATTGCCAATGGCCAGTGGTTTAATCAATCATGTATATGTAATGAAGTTTCTATAAAAGCTCAAAAGGAATAGGGGTTCAAAGAGCTTCCAAGCTGGTAAACATATGGAGATTGCAGGAGAGTGACAGACTCTGAAGGGGTATGAGAGCTCTGTGCTCTTTACCTGGGCCTTGTTCTGCATCTCGCCCCATCTGGCTGTTCTTGAGTGATAGATATCCTTTTATAATAAACTGTTTGCTGGTGGGCAGTCAGGAAGAGCCCACCTGATGTTCAGAAAGGGGTAGGGAAACCTGGTTAGCTCTGACAGACAATATTTTGGGAGTAAATTTCACAGCAAAGGTTGAGTTTCCAAACAGATGGGAGCTAGAGCACTGAGAATTAGCTGAGTAAGTAAAATGAGACCTCACTTCCTCCACAAGTTGGGGAGGTGAGGGATGTTTCAGCGATATAAGGATTCTGAGGCATTACTAAAGAAGTCTAACAGAAAGAGTGGAGTCTGGGAAGTAGAAAAATAAACAGGGAAACAAATGCTGGGACAGAGTAAAGGTTTCTGCACTGCAGCCTTGGGCAGGAAGGAAGAAGGTAAGTCCAGACAAAGGTCAGGCTGCAAACTGTTCCTGCTAGGTGGGGGAAGGTGCTGTGATTGGGGAAGGAGATGGCACATGTGTAAGACAGAGTGTGAGCCCTGCCAGGGGCTTCTGTTCTGATGTGCACTTATGTGACATCACAGGTGAAACTTGCCATGAATTCTACAGAGTGAACTAAGCAAGTATTAAATGAAGTATTTTCTTTTCCAAGCAACTAGGATATTCTACATCTTTGGGACACATGTTTAGAAAAACTGACATGTGCATAAAATAAAATCCTACTAGCATGGCCCATTATCTGTGTGACCTTCTTACTGTTTCTTTCATATAAAACAGAATGATGTAGTTTATTACATGAAAATAAAAAGTATAGCTGAGCCAGTGTATATAACTTTATGTAACTGCAGAACCAGCTCAAAAATGCTCCTGTCCTGTTTGATGAGATACTAAACTGCTTTTCAGAGACAACAGACCAAAACCACAAGTCATGCAGAAGAAGCATGTGCACAGGAGAGAACTTTGACCTCCAACTGCACCCAGAACCAAAGTGTACCCTCCATCCCCCGAATGGAATGAAAGAACCAGGACATAATCGGAACTTGAATACTGAACACTTTCAGAAATAAGATTCCATTGTCCAGGAAAATCTGGTGCTGATGTCTGTTAATATGCATGATCAAGCTCCAAGGTCCTCCAATTAAACTTGCCCCACCAGCATTGCTGCATACCTATTCCTCCTATACCTCTTAAAGACCTGCCTAAAGCCTGGATTGGGGAGTTTGGGCTTTTCTCCTGGGTGGTGCCATTCATACAAAAATTGTCCATCTTTCTCCACTGCAGTTCTCAGTATTTAGTGTTTGGATCTGATAGCTCTGGGTGGATGAATTCTTTCTGTTCAACAACAGCTTTTTGGATATGCAATAAGAACCATCTAATTTTCTTTAGCCTTTGTAAAGGGAACCCCCTGTTCCCTTTTCTTCCTCAAGTGGCTGAAAGAGAAGCTATTTTTACTTGTACTTTTTTTGCATGAGTACCCCTCCCCAATGCCTCTTCCCCTCTCATTAGCCTTCCATGACAAGGCGATCTGTATTAACAAATTAATGCATATAATATATGTGTATGTATATATATATATATAGATATATATCTATATATATATATATAAATAGATGCTATAAGTACAAATAAACACATATGGGGATTTAATTTTATAAATTGGGATACTATATTTTCTGCATTTTGATATTTTCACTCATTTATGCCTTATGAATTCATTCCAAGTCCATTAAATCACTAATTTATTATTTTCAGCAGTTGTGTAATATTGCATGGTATAGATAGGCTACAGTATATATATATTATGGTTCTTTCATTGAGTTACAGTTACTTTGTTTCTAGTTTTCTTATTTACATAAACATTACTACAGTAAACATTCATGTTTGTATGATCTTACAATCTTATGGATCAAAAGGAGTTTCCTGCTTAGGGTGAGAGGGATGGGTGAAAACATATGTGGACTCTGATGAGACTTCAGGAGTAATACCCCTTCATTCGGCTAAGTTAACCTGAGTCTAAAATAAGCCAGAAATTAAAGGTACCCATTCTTGTATTGACCTGTTCTCATAATCTGATTGATAATCATCATTATGAAACTATGTTCATTTATCTGTTCACTTATTCTTCTATCATTCATCTCTTTGTCTATCCATTTACCTGTCCATCCATCCATCCATCCATCCATCCATGCATTTGTTGAACATCTATGTATCTAACACTATCTTAGGAACAACAGAAGACACAAAAGAGCTATCTGTATCTATCTACAGCTATATGAAGGGGGTTATAACATAACTGAGAAGCAAACACATGCGTAGGAATAACAGATGAATAGTAGGGGCTGACAAAAGATTGGACTGAGATATAAGGCACTAACCAGCCTGCTCGTTCTGCTTTTCTAGCTTACTGCTCACTCTAGGACTGGGAGGAGGTCAGCTCACCTCTCCAGATTTCAGTTTCTCATCTGCAAAAATGGCCAGTGGATCTAGATCATAATTGAAACCTGAGGGGTCTGGTAGGCAAATCCATTCCTTAGCCATGTTTTCTGTTACCTCACAGTTAAAACCCTTCCTTGCCCAACCCAATATTTCTCCTATATGTAGTTTCTTTTCTTTTTTTAAATATGTCATTTATTTATTATTATTTTTTTTAGAGAGAGGAGAGGGGAGAGAGGGAGCAAGACATCAATGTATGGTTGCCTTTCACCTGTTTCCAACTATGGGCCTGGCTGGAGACTTGACTTGCAACCTGGCTTGCAACCTGGCTATGTGCCCTGGCTAAGAATCAAACCAGTGACCTTTGGGTTCGAAGGCTGGTACCTTATCCACTGTGTGACCAGCCAAGACTTAAATGCAGCTTCTTTTAAAAAACAATGGAAAGTTTTGTTAAACTTCTAGTTTAGAAGTCAGTCCCATGAAGCCAAGAGTAGCTAAAGCTGGGTGGTAGTTGCTTGCCCTCCAGTATGATGGTATCCACTGTTCACTAGAGTCACCCTTCCGGTGGAGCTGTCAGGCCCTTTATCACTGCACTAGTGTGGCTGACTTTCCTTTCAGTCAAAAAATACCAAAGATGGGACTACAAAAGGTGGACTGAAAGGGCTATATGTTTTAAGAAAAATGGCAGAAATCATAATGAGAGAGACAAAGTGAGAACACTACCAGGTGTCCCACTGCAAACAGTGGCTCTCTGTTGAAAAGATATGTAAAGTCTAAATGTCTGGGTCTGGACCTTGAGACTGTCTGTCATCTGCCCCTCCCATCCCTCACATGAGCCTATGTTCCTGCCTGTGCTCTTGCAGTAGACACAGCACACCAAGTTGCACCAGAGGAGAGCAAGCTTGGAGCCAGCTCTGCCAAGGGCAGGGAGCAGGCGTAGACAGAAGGAGATCAGGTGCTGCTATTCAGAGAAACTTCTTTGCTCCTGCAAAGATGGGGTCTTGAAAGACTTATGGTCTCTGATTTCTATATGTTTTTTTGGCATATCATTTTAATCCAAAGAAGAAAAGGAAACACTGCAGAGCTTTCAGACCCTAAACACAATGAACTGGCACCAGAAGACACAGTTAAGTCATTCCAATAATATGCCAGGCCCAGAAAAACAACATCTGTTCCTGCAGGGCAGCCCACAGAGGAATAAAAACAAGACAGAAACCTTAGATGTTCATGCAAATACATTTACTGACTGGCAACTTGGAACTTCTGTTAGTGGCATAGTTCTCATTAATTGCCTGTCTGTGCCTAATTGTAGGCTGCACAGGGTTAGTCACAGTGGTGGATGAGTTGGAGAGAAACAACCCTGATCTCCATGATTTGTACTCCAAGCACAGAAATATGTTAGTGCATTGGAAGTACCAGGAGCTCTCCTAGCAGGAGCATCAAACCCTGAAATGTTCCTCTGCTTCACACAGGAGAGTTCTTCATAGCCGTGTGGACTTGCAAGCATTTTTCCAGGGTTCAATACAGCAGACAGCTCTGAAGCCCTTCCTTTACAGATATGGTACTTCCACTCCTCCTGAGTCTGTCCAGAGAAGCCCTCGATGGGCGTTAATCCTCTACACCTGATTTCTCTCATACTATAGGGCCAGCCTCTTTGCTTCCAAGACATCTATTCTTGCAGAAGTGCTCAATTTGTTACTATGAAATATTTCAGGGACCAGCTTTGTGACCCACATTTCCCTACTCCCATGCAAGTTCAAACTCCCTACATTTAAACCCAAAGCACACCAGCATCTTGGCCACTTCATATTTTGGCCGTCATCTCCTCCCCAAACCCAGCAGTTTATTCCATTTACAGGTGAAGTGTGCTTCACCTGGACCACTGTTCCCCTTCACTTGCCTACCTCCTGTGTATTCTTCAAGGGTCACGCAAGAGTCACCTTTCCCAGGCTGCTTGACCCACCCTTTGTCCTTCCACATTCTGGGTTCACTGTCAGAGCACTTAATGCATTGTCATTAAATGCTTAATTGAGTAAATGCCATCATTCCTTCAGCATTTATTGGTCTGTCAGTTCTTAGTATCCGTTTTATGGAGTATATGATGAAGGACCAGGCTGCACCTCCATCCTTGGTGGATAGGGGAGAAACCTTTGTCCCCAGATCATTACTCTGTAGTAGGCATTCTATAGTTGGATGCAGCTGAAAGTGCAACACGTTGAAAATAAAAACTCATTTACCTGGTTGGTCATGAAACTTGGCCAATTTCTTCTGCGTTGTTAACATTTCCCTTCTATTTCTACAGTTTCCTAATTAGGGAGCGTTTAACTCCCCAAATCTGAATTTTTGAGTTACTCTTTTAGATGTCCTCAACTTTTCATACCTGAGACACTAGAGCAGATTTCAGCATACTTCTCTATTTATGGTAGAAAAGATAGTTTCTTCTGTAGAGAATATGTTGAAGGGTCTAAATTCAAACTACTTGGTTTAGCATTAAGAATGCCTTTCCTTTACTGAAGAGTGAGTGTTCGTGTTGGTGATAAGCAAGCCTGGATTTAAATTATGGCTCTTATCCTAGTTAATTAGGTAAACTTCAGCAAATTAATCTCTCTAAGACTTAGTTTCCTTATTTGTTAAATGAGGATAACCCAATTTACAAGGTTGTTGTAATTACTAAATAAGATAGAGCAGATTTGTGGCATAATTCTTAGTACATGGCTAGTGTTTAATAAATGTTGCTTTTAAATTATTATTGTGATCCCTGACCCCTCTGTTTGATCTAAATCTATGGCTTTATTATGTGTATTATCATACTAAAATATGTTATCTTGAGTAGTTTGATATGTAAGAGCAAGTTATTTCTATTAACTCTTTAGGGTGATTAATTAGCCTGTAAAAATTCTAATCAGAATCAATATTAGCTTAGCCTAATTAGTATAAAGAATGGTTAGAAATAATTTTAGATTGATGAAATTAATAGTATTTAAGCTGTATGATTAATGACAAATAGTGTAACACTACCAACCTTGCATGAATAAGAAACCAACCAACCCTGAAATCTGTGTAGATTGTGGAACAGTTTATGTCAAGAGTCCACCATCCCTACACCTACACATCAAAATAGGTCTTGCTGTCCCTTCTGACCGCAGGACCCTCGACATTCTTTCCATCCCATTGTAAGGGAGTGTGTTTGTCTGGTTGTGAGTGGAGGGCCTGGGCTGCTTCTCCCAAGCTCAAGTTTACATCTGCTTGCTCGTAGACTTCTGAAATTTGGCTTAAGACTGAATTAGAACTGGTAGCCAGGTTATAGGGCAAGGTTATTGGCCCTATCTTCCACCCCCAGATCTTATAACGAGGACCTGACTTCTGGTTACCACATTGGCTTAGGTTGATTTTCTTTACCAATCTCTTCTATATCTTGCTCATGGTTTGCTAATTCATTTTTCAACCAGTTCTTTCGGCCTTCACCTTCCTTAAGCATTGGGTTAAACTTAGCATTTAAAAGAAGTTTTCTTTATGTGCTCTATAAATTCTCATTCTGATGGAAGGATCCTATAGGAACTTAGTAACTTATGAAAGCTGTACTAAAGATATTACAGATAATTTATTGAAATTAAATAAATAGCAATAACATCCACACTGTGTATTTGCTGTGGAAAATACCAAGATTCTGCATTGTGTTTAAAAATATTTCTATTGTAATTAATATAGGAAGAAAACATTTTTTCCAACCTCCAGAGGATCTGACCAATTTTTTTATAGTGTTGAAATTAATTATAACTCACTTAATGGTTTGATGTGATTTTCTGTCTCAACCAAGTAAATGAACATTATGGACTCAGAGAGGATATGAACTTAACAAGTAACCATTGCTGTTAAAGTAGAATTTCACAGGACAGCTTTTCATAAACAAATACTGAATTTTATGATGATAAGATACAAAATCAAGAACTTTCAGAGGAACTGGCTTAATGCTTAAATTCTCTGTAAGTTGAAGGTAAATGTCATGCAAATATTTTCTAATCACTGCCATTACATCTGTAACAAAACAAACTGAGTTGGTGCATTATTCTCAGTCTTGTGCCAATAGCTCAACCTTTCTTTCTGGGTGTTCTGGCCTTTACACCTGGTGACCTTTGGCATCATTTGTAATTTTGATTGGTGCTAAGTTATAGATTTTGCATCTCATAATTTTATACTCTATAGTTTACAGTCACCAAGTGCATTTTACAAAGCCATTCCTTGTGGACACATCATTCCTCCTTCCCACTCATGTCTCCTATGCCCAAGGAAGACTTCCTGAAACAGCCTGTTTGAGGACTATTTCTGGTTCTTCTCATTTTCATAATAATATTGCTCTCCTTAATGGTTGACTGCTGAGGAAAACAGGAGTGTGGGGGGAAAGGGAGGCACAAAGATGAATATTTGAAGATATTCTCTCATTAAGCACATGGGCTCATGTACTCCTCATAAACACACAACACATGTGGGGTGCCATCCAGTATTATTCACATTTCTAAGCCACGGATGCTCTATTCACATTCAGAGAAGCTGGATGACCTCCCAGATATAACAATGCCCAAAATGACCTGTACTCTGATTTTTCCCCAGTACAAATTGCCCATTAGACACCACCCATCAGGGACCACAGGCAGAGCCTGAACCTCTATCTTCCATCTCTGAATGATACTTTTTCATTCTCCCTCATTGAGGGAATGAAACTGAGATGTGCACATTACTGAATGAAAATTTTTACCAGGAGCTAGGATCTACTGATATTCTATCCCAGGAGAGCCATATAAACTCTATGAAACATACATATTAAAAATATTAACAGCTAACACAGTAAGTCACCTGAAACAAGGCATTGAGCCAAAGACTCAGTGTACTTTAGGTAGCCCCCCAGCAAGTTACTGTCATGTCAGTGATGAGTTTGCTAAGGCTCTTTATCTCATACTCTGCTGGCTCTTTCAGTCTCTGCCAAAACCTCTCCATTTTGAGGCATTCTCTATTCTTTCTCTTTGTGTTTCCCAAGGCCACTGTTCTAGCTTCTTTGCCTTCGATAGCCAGTGAGCTAAGCACTTTGTTCTCCAAGTGTCTAGGATTTTTGATCTTCATCAGATTCTTCCAGTGCTCTTAAATGTTTTAAAATAGCCTCCTGGGTTCCTGGGAGTTATTAACTTACAGTGTGTGACAGTTAAGTTACTGCCTAACTCTCATGCCTACATATATTTTTTTCAAAGTTCTATTTTCAAACATTAAATAACTATGTGGTGAGCATCTTTTCTATAGTATCCTATTCCATAGAGAGTCTGTAGACATGTCTATCTTTTGGGCAAGTGGAGAAGGGAGTGGGGTGAGGTAATTGAGTTTAAAATGAGAAAATATTTGACTTCTTGTTGCAGTAAGAAATACATAAAAGAAAATTTACCATTTTAATCATTTTTAAAGATATAGTTTAGAAGTTGATCGTGTTTGTCAGCTCAGGCTGCTATAACACAATACCATAAATCAGGTGGCTTAGATAATAGGAATCTATTTCTGATACATATCGAGGCTGAGTAGTGTAAGGGTAAGGTTCCCCAAAGGTAATTTAATTCTGAGGCCTGTTCTCTTGGATTATAGAGAGTGGCTCTCTCACTGTGTGCTCACATAGCCTTTTTGTGAATGCAATGAAGAGACAGCAAGCTTTCTGTAGTTTCTTTTTATGAGGGCACTAATCCCACCATGAGGGCCCCACCCTTATGACCTTATCTAACCCTGATTACCTCTCAAAGGTTCCATCTCCAAACTCCAAATACCACTGTATTGGGTTAGGGCTTCAACATATGAAGGGTTGGGGGACAAACCTTCAGTCATTTACCTGATATGATAAAAAAAAAGAAACCTCATTGGAAACATCTAGGGCTGATGGAGACCTAATGACATTGCTAAAAATTATTAGAGAACTAGGAAAGGGCTACCTTGGGAAAGAATATAAACCAGCTGGTTTTGAAAATAAATAGTCAAAGAGCCTAGGGTCTGGTGCAATGCAAGCCCTGCTAGACCTCTGTGGAGACAACAAAGTGGCCATGAGCAGGTTGTCCTACATTTTGTGGGATAGATATTGAAAATAAATAGATCCAAGGAATAAGTAACAAGGAATCAACAAAAAACATGTGGCTAGAAGTTAAACTGGAATTTTGCAAGCATGAATTTAAGGAAAAACACAAAGCACAGTTTATGCTTTGTAGATTTGCCTTCTTATTTTTCTTTGTAGTTTTAATATTACTTAGTATAATAGTATACTCAAATTTAACTACTCTTTGAGCATGTATCCACTTAATCAATTGTGCATTGATATTTTGGGTAGCAATTTTCATGCATTATTTTGTATTTAATTCATGCATATAGCACATAATTCCAAAGGCACACAAGGATATAAAGCAAAGTTTACCTTCTTCTTTTCCTAATTCCCTAATCACTCAGAAATAACTACTCTTTCTAGCTTCTTGCATGTCCTTTACTGAGTGCATAATTGCACAAACAGCAAACTACCAGATTATAGAACTAAGACCTACCATGTGGTAGTCTTGGCTCTCTAATCTGAGAGTTTTTTCTTGTTATGGAATCTTTATTTACATTTATCTATATGGTAGGTATATTTGATTTTAGTTTTTCATATAGTTTTATTTCTTCTCTTTCTCTTATTTAATTGGATAATAAGCATCAAAATATTGTTCTCTCCAAAATTTATTTTTTAATACAACTCTGGATAAGTCTTCCAAATCTATTGTATTGTATTTTAACTATAGAATATCAGTTAAGGACATTTTGTGCATAAGTTATGAAGGAGCAAACATACATATATATGTTCATATGTATATGTATGTAACCAATGTTGTTGGAACAATGTGGTTGGAAGACTTTGTTTACCTGATTCATTTTGCTCAATTTAATTTTGAAATTTCCATTTCAGTTTTAGAGAAAGAGGACCACAAGTTACATAATGAGACTTTGTAAGTGAGCAATGTTTTTTCATAAAAGAGATTTTTCGCAGCCTTCCCTATATAGCTAACTTAGTTGTTAGGTAGCCAAAACAATTTCTTGCATTAAGTGAAATATTTGATTCAGGCATGTGCTAGTATCACAAACTGATTGCTGATATGTGCCTCATAGTGTATTATGGTTATGAAGTGGAAGGTCAGGAGCCCATTACATTATTTTAGTCAATAGATAGGGAAAGAAAGATGCACAGTGGGAAAGAAGTGATGATGAGACTTTCCAGGAGAGAGGGAGGGGAGGATAGAGAGAAAGAGAGAGAGAGAGAGGGGTGGAGAGAGAGAGAGAGAGAGAGAGAAGGGAAGGGGAAGGGGAAGGGGAAGGGGAAGGGGAAGGGGAAGGGAAAGGGGAAGGGGAAGGGAAGCTCCTTGGAAGAGCTTGTTTCTCTTTAACAATCTTTTCTCACCTTTAAAATTCTTTGTGCACATATGCTTATATGTGAGTGTTTATGTTCCTTTTGATAATTGCAATTCATTTTTTTGTTGTTTTTCTATGCTTGTTTTAAAACTATAACTTTACATTATATATTTATTTCTTTAGAAAGTAGCTTTTGAATCTTATTTAAAACAGTGCTAAATATGTTTCACTTAACCCTGTTATTCTTTCATTTTTTCTAACACTGTGCTGTAGTTGTTTATATTATTTTTTTAGTTCTTCTAGTAGTTTCCTATATAACTTAAATACACCATAATTGTATATAATTTACACCATAATTGCTTTTTTATCATTTGTAAATGGTGGAACTACATGGTCACTGTTCTATCCCTGTATTTGGCATTTGTTAAATAAACCCTTGAGGGTAAAATTCATACTCATGGCCTTGCCCAGTTCTTTCTATTGTTTATAATACAATATCATGCTTTTTAAAATCAATTACATTTGTTACAAATTATTTTCCTAATTTATCATTATTACTTCACAGGTTTTGTAGTTTGTGATATACATTAATTTAAATATTTTTATAATACAGTCATATTTATTCATTTCTTTCTGTTTCTTGTTTTAAATTTTATGTTTAGTTTTTTTTTTTCCCCATCTTAAGATCAGATAATACTCAGATATTATTACTGGTTGCTTTAAGGTTTGCATATGACTCCCCCTTAAATTTAAGAGCATTGTTTGTCATTAGAACTCTCAATTGCCTTGGCTGAGTGGCTCAATTGCTTGGAGTGGGTTTGATCCCTTGTTGTGGGCACATGTGGGAGATAGCCTATCAATGTTTCTTTCTCTACCCTTCTCTCTTTCTAAAATCAATGGACATGCCTCCAGCTGAGGATTAAAAACAAAATAGAAAGAGAACTCTTTATTATTTGAAAAATTATTCCTTGGTGATAGCTCTCTAATGGGAATGTGGTTATATCTTTGATTTTCTTCATTTTATATTTTCCAAATGTCTATGAGTAAAGAATTTAATTTCTGCACTAGTAAAATAAAGAACCACCAGGTTAGGATAACATTGAAGGACAAATTCAATAGAATGTCAAACTAGCTTCATCTAGTCATATTTTAAAATCTCCTACCAAAAATTTAAAACACAGGTTATGTTTTGGAAAGTAACCCAAAAAAGACTCAACATTTGCTGTGAGATAGAATGAAAATAAACCAGAGTCCAAATTCAGTCCAACAACTCACACACATGGTTTTAAACGGATTAAATATTTTTCTTGACAACTGACTAGAAGGTGAGGGAGAGGGAGAGGGAGGAAGAGAGAGAGAGAAAGGGAAAGAGAAAGAGATGAGAGAAACATCAGTCGGTTCCTGTTGTTCGTGGCCTGACTAGAATGGAACCCACAGCGTTTTACTGCTTGAAATGATACTTTAATCAACTCAGACACCTGGCTAGGGCCTTACTATGGTTTTAATCATAACTTGTATGAAATGAGATGCAAAATAAATGGTTCTTTCTCAAACCTCTTATGACCAAAGTGAGTGTTGTTCCATGGAATGCTGTCCCTCATTGCCATAAGATTTCCATAGTTTAACACATCTCTCAAAGTTGTCTTGTCCATTTGCTTCAGGGCTGACAACACAGTCCTCTGGAGAAGAATATGAGTTTTGGCAACATCTAAAAATTTTTGGATTACAGTTTGGGGAATACATTTGCCAGATCTAAGTGAGGCTATAATGTTGTATTACTTAACAATATTGCATTTAGCTTCAAGTAGCATAAAAATCCGCTTATGGTGGATAAGACAAATGAATTAATTTTTCTGACAAAGCTGCAGTTTGAGGCTGCTGGCATGAGTTTTAGTTGCTCCATGATGTCTGCGCTGGAATTGCTGTTGGTCTTTTGGTCTTTTGCTCATGGCTGCTGCCTCCAAGGTCACAAGGTAGCTGGCAAGCCTTCAGTCATCACTTCTATGTGCCAGGCTGGAAGAAAGGGCAGGAGCAAGGAGCTACGTCAGTGTCTTCCTCAGTTACCAGGAAAATCAATGATCACTCTGATGTCATTGGTCAGACCAAGCCACACTGCCATCCCATCAGCAAGAGCATTGGGGAAGCAGGAGACAACCCTGTCATGACCAACTTACACCAATCAAAACCCACAGCTGAATTGGAGCATGTTGCTTTCCTGAACAAAATAGGGCTTCAGATGACAAGGGTGAAATGCAAATGCAGAAAGCCACCAATGGTGTCTGCCACAAGTAGGAACAGTGGGTGGCTGCCTAAGAAGTCAGTTCCAAAAAAGAGTCATAAATCGAAGAGTGGCCACCTCCTTAGAATAGTTCAAGAATGTGCTGATTTGATCATATGTGATCTGGCACTTTATTTAAAAAATAAAAGTAATGCCTTTATGTAGTTAATATATTTTTAAAAAAGATTTTATTTCACTATTTTAGAAAGAGAGGAAGGGAGAGAGGCAGAGAGGGAGAGAGACATCAATGTATGGTTGCGTTTCACCTGCCTCCAGCCACAGACCTGACTGGAGACCTGGTTTGCAACTTGGTTATGTGCCCGGCTGGGGAATCGAACCTGCGACCTTTAGGTTTGCAGGCTGGCGCCTTATCCACTGTGCTACCAGCCAGGGCTGTAGTTAATGTTTTATCTCATCTCTCTTAATAGATTGCTTTTTTTCTTAAGGCAAGAATGATGGTCTTTATGCCACCGTGCGTTTAGAAGTCCATGTATTTTATGGGCACTAAGAACATACCTGTTTAAATCGATATAGTTCCACACTCACTGATTCAGCCTGTCCAGTGCAGCATATTATATGTACTTACACTTTTATGGACACCTACTCAAATGGCATTGGTGCAGAGAAATGTGATCAAAGCACTGTGGGGGAGAGGGGAGGGGCCATAGGAGGAGGGATGGTAAACAGTCTAGGACCTGATTGACTGAGAAGCTGAATGCTTCCAGAATATATGGAATTATGGGCTAGAAGATTTGAAATAAAAGAGGGCTAGCTCTCTGGTGGGGAGCTCTGGGGCTGGCTTGGGCTTTCAGGCAGGCTCATTGGTTCCCTCTCCCTCCAGGATGCCTGGGTGATGGTGCTGCAGCTGCCTGCTTTTCCCAGCAGATGGTAGTTTGTATGGGAAGAAGCTCTGGCCACAGCCTGGAGTTGGGCTGACCTGGCAGAAGGTGGCAGGTTTATTCTTCGGGTATTCTAGAGGGAACGGGCTCTGAGGCAGAAGACGGACATTCTTCCAAAATTGTGTAACTTTTGTATCTTATGCTTTTTTTAGTTTGTAAACTAACCCTTTAGAAATAAGATAACTAAAACGTAACAGGGGAAATGATAGGAGAACCCAGGTATTCAAGTTTAGCCTTAATTGATAGGCCTAAGTGACTAATTCTTATGGAAGCTGTTATTTCAAAATTGTGAAGCTTTGAATAAAGACTCCTTTCACCTATCACTAAACCTGTGCTTCTTGAATTTTACGTAGAGGGTAGTGGTGGGCCATGGGACCCCAATTGCTATTCAGTGATAACATGATCACTAGATAATCACCCCAACCCTAGAAGGGGTTGGGATGTTTTTAGCAAGAGGGTTTGGCTAAAAGAGTCTCTGCATCAATCACAAAACCTTGCAATTATAGAAACCTCAGAAATATTGAAAAGCTAACTTTATTGGTGCTTATGGGTAAAAAGATGGAATCTATAATGTGAAATATTAGTAGTCAGAACTCTTCAACTTTATGAGGCCAAGCTTATGTTCAGTGTTCTTGTGCTATTTTAAAAATATTTTATTTATTGAATTTTTAGAGAGGGGGAAGAAAGGGAGGAAGAGAAATATCAATGTGAGAGCAAAACATTGATCAGTTGCCTCTCAAACACCCTCTGACCAGGAACTGAACCCCCAACCCAGGCATGTGCCCTGACAGGAAATGGAACTGGTAACATTTCACTTTTTGGAATGGTGCTCCAAGCAACTGAGCCACACCAGTCAGGGCCAGTGTTCCTGTTTTTGACAATCACTTGTATGCTGTTATGTTTCAGAGTAAGTAACCCAGGGAGTAAAGAACATTAAGTGTTCAAACATGCTTATCCTCATAGCCAGAAAAATGAAGTTCAAGATTGGGCATGTGTGGCATAAGTTCCTGAGTTGGGTTAATTACTGAGAAGAGAAAAAGGTAAATAAGTGATAGACTTGGGAGCAGGAATTACTACAGGTAGACTCTAGGCTATTGCTCAGGAAGTCCACTTTGGCAACAATGAATGATAGAAGAATTATGAGGTGGGGGAGAGAGGGGACCAAAAGGGATGGATGTAATACAACAACAATAAAATTTAAAATAAATAAATTAATTAATTAAAAAAAAAAGAAGAATTAAAGCAAAAGGACTTTGTGCTGTAAACATCCAGAAAACAGGTGATTGCCTCAGAATTCTTTTCTTGCAAACTGCAAATAACCCAGCCCAAACTACTTTAGCAGAAAAGATAATTTGTTGGCTTATGTAATTGGGAAGGGCAGGGTTCAGCTTGATGCACAGGTGCCAATGTTGCCAGCAGAATCAGGTTTTCTTCATCTGTAATTTGGTTCTGGTTTCCACACTGCATTGGTTCATTCTCACCTCCTTTGTTCTTTCATAGATACAGCATAGTTGTGTTTGATCCTGTTATCACATTCTTCAAGCTTCATATTGGGAGGAAAAGAAAGAGATTTTTCTTCCAGCAGTGAAGCAAAAACTCAGGTCTGGCTCATTGATCATATGACATTTTCACACCAACCCCAGTGGTCAGGAGTGGGTCATATCAGTGAGTTTGGATCCATCAATGCTTACCTAAAGCCAGGACTCTCACTCAGACAGGCTTCTCACTCCCTTCTTTCCGAATAGTCTTGGCAGTCACAGCTACACCCCTTCTGCACAATGGATAGACCAGCGGGTCCCAAAGTAAGGTCCTGGGATCATCATTATCAGTATCACCTGGGAACTTGGAAGAAAGAAAATACTAAGCCCTCTCCCGGACTCCCTCCATCAAAAAATCTAGGAATGGGACCTGATAGGCATTTTCACAAACCCTCAAGAGTTTCTGTACAGACGGAAGTTTGAGAACCATTGGCTGAGAAAAACTGACTCCTTCTGAGAAAGAGGTCTTTTTTGAGGGAGACTATATTTTCATAGCAATAATGGCAGTTTAGCCAAAGGCCAAGTTAGATGAACTTCTAGAATCTATCAAATGCCAGAAAAAGAGAGAGAAGAAAAATAACTGTAAGATTTCTGTGTGCTGTCTGAACATGGCTATTTTGACCCTGAAAAAATGCAAATGCATTTTTGTTCCCTTAGTACACACCCTCCCATCCAGCAGTAATGTATTGTAAACAGACCATATTAAAACAAACAGTTCTCTCTAGGTCTTTTTTTTCAATGTTTTCTCTAAATAGTTATTTGGTAATACACATTTTTCTGTTTTGTAGAGTCCCTAAATAGCAGAGGTCTCCATTTGGAGAAGCCAACTCATGCCTCCTAGTGCCAGAGTATTCACGGAGTTTTCGTTTTACTAAATAAAGAACTGGAGTGAAAGTCAACCCTGTGGTGGTACTGGGCCCTTGACCCAGGAGGATAAACAGGGAACTAACAGTTCCTGTCCCTCCTTGAGTTAGAGCTGGTCTTTCATTAAATGGCACCAAAAAGCATCACATCCTCTGTTTCTTCTTTTCTAGCCATTGATCTTTAGAATGCCCAAATTGCCATTTTTCAGGAAATTGGACCCACACTTTTAAAATCAGATGATGTTGTATACTTTTGTTACACACTGAACAAAATCTTCTAAGTTAAGAAGTTTGCCATTGTAACACTTACCTGGAAAGGTTCACATTGAAAAAATGGTCAGAGATAAGAGAAACAGAATTTTCTGATACTGACTGTGTTACTTAAAGTCAAAGTTAGAGTGGAAGTTTCACTAATTAGTTCTTCAAGTTCATCCCTACAGAAGCTCCCACCAGCCCGCAACCCTCAGTATTCCCATGAACTTACTCTCTTTGTCTTGGAAAAGGGAACATAGGCTCCCTTAAGGCCTGATGGCTCCTGCACTCTAGGACTTAAAGATTCATGGTCTTGGAGACAGAAGAGACTTTGGCAATTAATCATTTATTTCCTCTAAGGCAGGCTCCATGTTTGAATGCCACATAATTATTCAGAATCCCAGGTGTGGAGAGCAAGGCACTCCCTCATCCACGACTCAGGGGACTGATAGTGCCTACCTTTGTCTCCAAGGACACCCTCAGCCATTGGAACTATCCTGACTCCTCCAGCCCTGCCAGTCAGAAGCAACATTCTGCAAGAGTTATCTCAGTATTTAGTGTGTGGGCTCAGCAGGCAGAGCAGAGGTATTCAAATTTACTGGCTGTGCTCCTTGGGCAGGTAACTTAACTTCTCTGTCTCAATTGTAAAATAAGGATGATGATAGTACAAGAGGGTTGTGCTGAGTGTAAAAGTAATCAAGAGACACAAACTGCTTGAGCTTTTGCCCAGTACATGGTGAGCCCTCTACATGAATGTTTGCTATCATTTAGACCTCTATAGTGGTCCTATTCTCACTCTGCCTCCTCTTATGAGTTAGGCACATGACTCACTCCCCTGTTAGATGAAAAGGGTCATCTCCAGGGCAGGGACTCTATTGGCTTATCATTTAATGTCTAACCTCACAGCATCTTGGGTTTCACAGGAGCTCAAGAAGTGTGCTTTGAGTTAAAGTAAAGCCACTTGCCCCTACCCTGAGCCTATTTGGCAAATTCCAGACAAATAGGCCTTGCTGCTCCTTTCTTTCACCTAAAAGTGAAGCTCTCCTACTTAATCTGTGGCAAGATACATGCCAGAATTTTGAAAAATTCCCTTAGCAAAGTCATTTTTTTTCACTACCACTGCTCATGTACTCTCTCCCCTCCCTTCCAGTCTTCCTGGGGTCCCCCTGGCCAAGGCTGCCCATAGGAGTCCAATCCCATTAAAGAAAAAGAAAACAAAAAAGCCTGATCAATCTCTCACTTGGCTTATCTGATAAGATACTTTCCCCCTTGGTGTATCCAGGGCCTGTAATTTTTCAACCTAGAGGAGTGGCTAATGGCATGCCAGCCCCTCCAGGAAAGGGCAGAGGGTTGGATGAAGAGCTTTTAACTTTTTCGTTTCATGCCATGTAGGCAGCATAGTCACCCTCTTTATGATGCACTGGACCTTGTTTGTGCATTGGAACTTAACCCATTCAGTAGCAAAGAATCACTGAGAGAAGGAAGAAACTATATGACCCTCTCTACCAGATACCCATCAAGGTCTGTCAGTTACTCTGTCAGACCAATGAGTCTGGTCTTTGATTTTGGTGCAGTAATCAGAGGGCTGATAGATTAAGAAAAAGGTAAGGAATAAGTTAGAGACAAATACCATGTACTCTGAACAGACTCATGGCCAAAGCTTAGACATCTAAGATTACCACTTTCAATTGTAAATTTGCATTCCCCTCCCATGCAACTGGGATGGGGAACCCTAGAACAGGCCTCCGCAGTGAGGGGGTGCATTAGTTTCCTAGGGCTGCCACAACAAGTACCACAGGCCAGTAGTTTAATACAACAAAAATGGATTCTCTCACTATTCTGGAGGTCAGAAGTCTGAGCCAGGCCTCGCTCTCTCTAAGGCTCCAGGGAAGAACCTGTCCCTTGCCTTTGCCTTAGCTTCTGGTGTTGCCAGCAATGCTTGGCATTCCTTGGCTTGGATCCACCCTGTCAACCCCTGCTTCTCATCACATGGTGTTCTCTCCCTGTGTCTTCACATAGTCTTCTTATAAGGTCACCAGTCATATTGAATTAAGGGCCCCCCTGCTTCAACGTGACCTCATCTTAACCAATCAAATCTACAATAGCCTTACTTGAAAATAAGGTCACATGCTGAGATGTCAGGGGTTAGAGCTTCAACATAAATCTTTTCGGGGAACTCAATTCAACCCATTACACAAAGGGAGATGCTTAGATGTAGCTGCCTGCTAGAAATTTTGTCATTAGTTTGGATTGGACTTTTTAGTACCTAAAATTAAGACTGTTTTCTAAACCAGAAAGAGGCTGGAAGAAACTGCCTAAATTTGTTACTCAGGGGAAAAGAAGGGAGAGATGGTGGAGCAGGTTCAGAGGTAATTGATGCAGAAAAGGTTAACTCACTGCCACCATACTGTACTCAGTCCACTTAACAAACCAGAGCCACCCCCACCTAACTGCTTACTTTTACTCATAAGGAAACGGAAGTCCTGGAGAAGCATAGAGCCTTCATACAGCTCGGTTTACAAAATAAAACACAATCAGATAACAACAATGACAACAAAAACAGCTAAACACCATTTGTGTATTAGTGATCTGTAGTTCACTCTTTCCTCCTTTATAAATGGAGAGAGATCATCTTTTCAGGTTTCAATTTCCAATAGGAGGTAGCTTCCAGCTAGAGGTCAAGACTGGTGCAAATGACAAAAACTCACTTGAAACTTAAGTCTCATGGAACTGAAAAGTTCAGGTAGAAGAAGGTAGATTCAGATGGGCTCCAACAATATCATCAACCATTTCCTTCCCCATGATAATCAGCCAGTATTCCGATATTTGTCACTATTTGTTAGTCTGGCTTTTAATTTTATGTTAATGGAATTTTATAGTATATATTCAATGTCTTTTTCTTACCTAGATTCTGTTTGTGGGCATCATTTATTTTGTTACACAGGTTTGTAGTTCATTCATTTTCAATGAATTTGTAGCATTAAAATATGAATATATCACAATATACAATTTATTTATTGTACTATAGATGAAACAACTCCTCTCAGCTTCCATTACTAATGGTGCTGCTATGAACCCTTTATACATTTTTTATTTGCACATAAGCACAGATATCCTAAGAGCAGAATTGTTGCATAAGAGGATTTAGACTTATTTAGCTTTAGAAGATAATGCAAAAACAGTTTTCCTTAATGATTGAATAAATTTATACTCATACTCAGTATATGAAAGTTTCATTTGCTTCACAATGTCAATATTTTTAAATTTCACTACTCTGATGATGTGTTACAGCTCTTCATTGTGGTATAATTTGATTTTTTCAATGATTAGTGAAATGAGGGTCTTTGAATATATTTATTTATTTAAAAAAATATATATTTATTAAAATACCTTATTTTATAAAGGGCCTGTTTAGTTCTTTTGCTTATTTTTGGAGGTTATGTTTTTCATATTTATATTCTGCCCTGAAAATATTGAGCCAATATCAATATAATTAAAATAGTTTGTGAAGCAGCTGATACTCTTGGGACAAACCATATATATATATACATATACACACACACACACACACACACATATGTATATACATATGTGTATATGTATATACACACACATACACACATACATGTATATACACACACACACATATATATGTATATACATGTGTGTGTATGTATATACATATATATAATATATACAGATATAGATATAGGTATATAGTTTTCTCCCTTCCATTGTGTGGGACCCTTTTACTTTCTTGCAGAAGTTCTTAATTTTAATGTAATCCAATTTATCATTATTGTCCTTTGGAGCTAGTGGGGGTTTTTTTTGGTTTTTATTGTATCTGATTTAAGAATTCTAAAAGCCTCTTTTGTTTTCCTTTTTTTAATAAAGATTTTATTATTTTTAGAGACTAGGGAAGGGGGAGGGGTGGAGAGGGAGAGAAGCATCAATGTATGGTTGCCTTTCACCTGCCTCCAGCTACAGACCTGGCTGGAGACCTGGCTTGCAACCTGGTTATGTGCCCTGGCTAGTAATTGAACCAGTGATCTTCGAGTTTGCAGGCCAGCACCTATCCACTGTGCTACCAGGCATGTTTTACTTTTTATATCTAAATCTAGTATTAATTTTGAATATATTTTTATGGATGAAATAAGGCAGGGGTTAATGATTCATTTCTTTTCCATGCTGCTGTCCAACTGGCTGAGCACTATTTAATGGAAAGATCAGCCTTTCTTCACTACTGTGAACTGATATATTTCTCACAAATCAAATCTCTCTCTTGTCTTTCTCTATTTTTCATTTACTTCATTGTCTATTGTAAATCCCTATACCAATACCATACTGTTTTAATTATTGTAGCTAATTTATAATACATTGGTATATGGTAGTGTAAGTCCTTCTCCTCTTCTTCAAGATTGTCTTAGCCTTTAATTAGAATCACCTTATTCATTTACACACACACATACACACACACACACCACTTGCTGGTATATTGAATAGAACTGTATCAAATCTTTAGTTCAGTCTTGAGAGAATATACATGCTCAGTATATAATATCAAGCCTTTAAATCCATGAACATGGAATATCCTCCTATTTGACTATTTAGACTGTCTTCAACTTCTCTCAATAATGTTTTATAGTATTCAAATAAGCTTCTTATATCTTCTATTTGGTTTATTCCCAGAGGATTTATCCATTTTTGTTGCTATTGCATTACCATTTTTAGTATTTAATTTTTTCATTTTCATTGCTAATGAATATAAATACAATGCATTTTTGTATATTGAATTTGTAACTAGTGACCTAGCTAAGTTCATTCACTGATTCAAATGTCATATCCATAGATTCTTTTGGATTTCCTATACATACAATCCTGCTATCTGTGAATAATGACAATATTTCTTCTCTTTCAATCTTCATACATTTTTATTTCTGCTATTTTGTTTTGCTGTATTGGTCAAGACCTTTAATACAATGTTGAACAGAAACATTATTGTTTTGTTGTTTATATAAGGGGAAAACTTATAGTATTTAATATCATTATTATCATTATAATTTTTAATCCTCACCTGAGGACATGCTGATTGATTTTAGAGAGGAAGAGGAAGGTGGGGAGAGAAACATTGATGTGAAAGAGGAACATTGATTGGTTATCTTCCACACATGCTGGACCAGGAACCAAACCTGTGATAGGTGCATGTCCTTGTCAGGGGAAGGAAGTTTCTGTCTGTACATGGCTGGGCCTTCCTATGGGGTCAGTTGTAGAGCTACTCTTGGAGCTAATCTTATCCCCAGAGCCTCTGGAACACTGTGGTTCTGGAGGTGACCAATTTAGTGACTTTGAGCAGGCTGATGTCACCTTTCTGTTACTTTTTGGTGCATGGCCTCCTTTGTTCTAATGTGTGTATAAGGCTGCCCCTGCCGTAAGCCCAGCATGTGTGCACTGCTGTTGTGGGATAGTGGAAAAATCATGCGTGGAAATGCAGACACCCTCCAACACCCGGCCGCATGGAAGCAGGAGAGTGGGTGTGGAAATGCCTGTATTCTCTGTGGTTGTTACCTAAGAGTGAGACTACCAAATGTGAGTATGTCAGCACTCTCAGCTGCCCGGCAGTGCAGATGTTAGCTTGCCGCTGCAGTAAAGCTTACAAAACCTCCTAAAGGCTCCATGCAAGTTCTTCTTTGCCGGCAGACCAGAGCCCTCCCCACTATCATCACTTGGTGGTCTTGCACCCAGCAAGAGCTGACTTGATAGTCCTGACTGGGGATCAAACCTGCAACCTTCTGGTGTATGGGCTGATGTTCCAACCAATGAGGCTTCTGGCCAGGGCTACAGTATCTTATTATTAAGTATTGTTTTGATGTAGATAACTTTTTTTAGATAATGTTTGGCAGATAAGAATATTGCCTTCTACTCTCAGTTTACTACATTTTATTATTATTGAATACTGAGGCTTAGTATATATATTTTTTATTGAATTTATTTTTTATTTTTTATCCTCACTAGAGGACATGCTCTTTGAGAGGGAGAAGGAGGGAGTGAGAGTGAGGGAGAGACACATTGATGTCAGAGAGTAACATTGATTGGTTGCCTTCTGAAAGTGCCCTGACCAGGAACCAAACCAGCAACCCAGGCATGTGTCCTGACTGAAAATTGCCTTGACCTTCCAGTTTATGGGATAACCCTCCAATCAACTGAGCCACACCGACAAGAGCCACATGTATCTCTTCAGATGATCAGTGATTTTTGAAAATTTCATTGGTTGATTTGTAAATGTTATACCAAGTCTATAGTACTGAATAAGCGCAACTTTGCTATGATATATTATTTTATATTGCTGAATCTGACTTGCTACTCTCTGTTCAGAACATTTGCGACTTTACCACTGAGAGATCTTGGCATGTAATTTCCTTACTTGTAAGTGTTTTGCTGAGTTTTGATAATAAGATTATATTGGCCTCATAAAATCAATTGGCAAGAATTTCCTTTTATTTTTCTAGTCCCTAGAAGTTTTGATTAGAATGGTTATTTCTGGCTCTGGCCAGGTAGCTCAGTTGGTTGGAGCATCTTCCTGATGAACTAAGGTTCTATCCTCCATCATAGCACATACAGGAACTGGCCAGTGAATGCATGGATTGGTGGAACAACAAAGCAATGTTTTTTCTTTCTCTCACTCTCAAAAACGTATTTCTTCCTTAAACATTCAGTGGATCTTGACAGTGAGGTTTCCTGAGATTGGAGTTTTCTTTGTGAAGAGATTTTAAATGATGAACTCACTTTCTTTACTAAATGTAGGATTATTTAGATTTTCTATTTTTTATGATATCAGTTTTGTAAATTATATATTTCTAGGAATGTGTCCTATAGCCTGAAATTTCAAATGTATTTGTAAAATGATCAAATATATTTTCTTATTCTTTCTTATCTGTAGAATGTGTATTAATACTCTTCATTTAATGTCTGATGTTGGAAATTTGTACTTACTCTCCTCTTAACTAGTTGTATTGGTTATTTTTATCAGTTGTTTCAATCATTAAAAAAACCTCAACTTTATTGATTGGGTTTCACATTTGTTTTTATTTCATCATTTTTTCTTTACTCATAACCTTTTTCTATTTTCTTGGATATGACATGCCTTTTATTTTTCTGCTCTTTAAATGGAAACTTAAAACACTGGTTTTCAGCCCTTTTCTCTTTTAGTGTATATATTTATTCCCTTCAAACTGTTTTTTAGTAGTAGCCTAAAATTTTGATATGACACATTTTCATAATCATTGTGTGAGACACAGAAGTCTGTCCCAAAAGCATCAGCTGCACAAACTGTGTTTTAATTATATTGACATTGGCTCGATACTTTTGGAACAGACCTCGTATATTTTAATGTCCATTTTCATTTCCTCCGATTCATTTGTTATTTTTTAGAGCATTTCTTAATTTTCATGCTTTTGAGGATAGTCTGTTCTTCTGAATTGTAGTGTAATTTCACTGAACTCAGATGACATACTCTACATGACTTTAAATTCAGAATTTATTGAATCTTTATAGGCTAGGATGTAGTGTATGCATTACTTTTATTTATTAATTTACTAAATTACCTATTTAAAAAATTCTCATTCAAGGACATGTTCATTAGTTTTTCTAGCAAGAGGAGGGAAGGGGGCAGGGTGGTGAGAGAGACAGAGAGAGCACGAGATAGAGAGAGAGAACAGGAGAGAGACAGATACATTGATGTGCCTCTTGTAGGCAGTTTAACTGGGGATCAAACCCACAAGCCTATGTGCCCTGACCAAGAATTGAACCTGCAACCCATTGGTTTATGGGATAATGCTCCAACTAAGTGAGCCAGGTTGGCCAGGGCTTTGTGGATTACTTTTATAATGCTTCATGTGAACTTGAACAAAAAAGCATATTTCTGCAGTTGAAGATTTCAGTGCTTATAAATGTCGATCAGATCAAATTTGTTCAAATTTTCTATTTTTTAACTAACATTTTGTCTGCTTATTTTATCAGTTACTGAATAAAGTTTATTTAAATCTCTCCTTTTGATTGTGGATTTGTAATTTTTTCTTTATTTTCTTGCTTTTTGTGGTATAGCAGGGTTCTTTAATTATTCAATTTTTTCTCCTTCATTAAATGTTATTTATATAGTTTTTACTCTTTAGCATTTACTCAATGACAAAACCACAGTTTCTTGACGTATAAGTATATAAAAAATTGGTACTTTTATTGCTTTCTTCACAAGTTTTCTCCCTTTTGTATTATTTTTAATGTATTTTAAAGCACATTTAAACTACATGACATTATTATTATTATTATATTGTACAGCAAATATTCACTTAGATTTACCCACACACATAATTTTTTCTGTTGGTTTTCATTTCCTCCTGTATTACAGGCTTTCCTCTGAGACTACTTTTTTGCAGGACTTCCTTTTGTATTACCTGAAACAATTCCATTGGTGACAAATTATTTCAGTATTCTTCATCTTACTTTTTCTTAAATCTTCACCTGAGAATATGTTTGTTTATTTTAGAGAAAGAGCAAAGGAGAGAGAGAGAAACATCAATGTGAGAGAAACTCAATTGGTTGTTTCTCATCCATGCCCTGACCTGGGATGGAACCTGCAACCTAGGTGTGTGTCCTGACCAAGAATCAAACACAGCCTTTTGGTGCATGGGACAATGCTCCAACCAACTGAGCAATCTGTCTTCTTTAAAAGAATATTTTCATAAAGTACTTAATTGGTTTGACAATTATTTTCTTTCAGCATTTTAAAGAATGATATTTGTTGAGAAAGGCAGTGTGGTCATTCATCCCCCACTCAGCTATATAAGGGGGGTCCGGGACTTGGAACACTTTCTTACTAGGAGATAAGGAGCTCACACAGCCAAGCCACATTTATCACATTACATGGGGAATATCTTTCCCTGTTTCATGCTCAGTGAATGCTCTTTGTCTCTGCTAGAGCATGTGCATCATATCATATCACACTTGGCAAATCCCACTGCTATATCTATCCTCCCCAGGAAGAGGACAAGGTTCCTTCTACTGTGGCATGAGAGGCAAATTATCTGTATTGGATTACATGAGACACCCACTGGCCATGAGGAACCGATGCCCACTGCTGACACTAATATGGCCCTGTCTTTTCTCCATGTAAGTAGAGTGCTATTCTATTTAGTGCTTGACTAGATTGTGTTCTCCTTGGTGATTCCAATTCAAAGATGCATTGAGCAGCACTGTTGGGGTCCTCCTTCAGTGTACAACATTTCATTGTCATCTGACTACTATTTTTATTTTCTGTTTAAAAGCCACCTGTAAAGCCCTGGCTAGTGGCACAGTGGATAAGATGCTGACCTGCAAACCCAAAAGTTTCTGGTTTGACCCCAGTCAGGGCACATAACCAGGTTGCAAGCCAGGTCTCCAGTCAGCTCTGTAGCTGGAGGCAGGTGAAAGGCAACTATACATTGATGTCCCTCTTCCTGCCCTTCTCTGTAAAAATAATAAATAAAATATTTTAAAAAATAAGTAAAAGTCATCTGTAAGTCTTATCATTGATCCTTTTAAGAAAAGGTTAAGTTTTTCTTCTGCTGTTGGTTTTTGGCAGTGCCACAATATGCCAAGTTATGGCTTTTTTGGTTATAATTCTACTTGGATATGATAGTGTTTCTAGAATCTGTGGCCTAATGTTCTTCTTTAGTTTTGGAAAATTTTCTTTTATTAAATAAATAAAATTTCTAAATAAAATTTTGGCTTTATTTTTATTTTTTTGGATTTTAATTACACATATACACTTTTACCAAGACTCAAATGCCTTTCATACTGTTTTCTGTACTTTCTATTAATTTTTCTTATTATGTTCCAGTGTGGGAACATAGCTGTGTTTTTTCCATTTACCGTGCTTAACCTCTGTTAACCCACTTACTACGTTAACATTTTAAATTTTAGATTTTACATTTAATTTGTTCCCACAGATTTAAGCTATCTACTGAAATTCTCTCTACCTTGTATATATTTTACTGAATATATTAGTGTTAGTTATTTTAGAAGCCATAGATGATAATTCCAATATCATATGTGAGTCTGTATTGACTTTTTTCTTTGTGGTTTTTGGTCTTTTCATTGTATGTCCTTATATCCTGATACTTTTTGACATCTCACTGGATATTGCCTATGAAAAATTACATAAGATCTTAGCTGTTTTCTTTGGCCAGTTTGTTTCTTAGTTTTTCAACCTAATAGACTTATAAAGTAGCAAATGATCTGAGTCTTTTCTCTACGTGATCTTAGTTTATTTCCTGACTACCCTGTTAGTTCTTGGATTCCTTTAAATAGATTACTTATTTTCCCCCAAAAACTATTTTAGTTGTTATCTGTGGAAAGATACAAGCTAACTTGTCATATCCAGAGTAGAAATCTAGATGTTTCCATCCTTGACTTAGTAAACACTTTCCTGTGTGTATCTCAGGTTCTTGGAACAATGGACTTAGTGCAATTAACCCTATTTTCTTGTGTGAGAAGACATTATATTTGATCAATAAGAGGAAACTCATTCCCCTCTTTTATGCAGTATGTTGGTCATCTTTGAAAGGGATCACAGAAATAATTTTAACAGTACTTCTCATGGAAATATTTTTTTATAATACTTTTTTTTAAAGATTTTATTTATTATTTTTAGCGAGAGGCAGAGAGGGAAGGAGACATCGATGTATGGTTGCCTTTCACCTGACTCCAGCTACGGACCTGGCTGGAGACCTGGCTTGCAACCTGGCTATGTGCCCTGGCTGGGAATTGAACCAGTGACCTTTGGGTTTGCAGGTTGATGCCCTATTCACTGTGCCACCAGCCAGGGCCTCATGGAAATATTTTTGTTAACCCTTACCTAAGGATATATTTTTTATTAATGGGAGAGAGAGAGAGAGAGAGAGAGAGAGAGAGAGAGAGAGAGAGAGAGAGAGAAAGATTGACTCATTGAAACATCGATTGGTTGCCTCTCATATCCTCTCTGACTGGAGATTGAACCCACAACCTAGGTGTGTGCCCGGACCAGGAATGAACCCACAACCTTTTGGTGTACAGGACAATTCTTCAAGCAACTGAGCCATCTAGGCAGGCCAAAATCTTTGAGCCTTTGGGAATGCGATTTCCAAACTTCCACAGCAACAGAATTATATTTATGTTACTAAGTTTCTCTGTAGTTGTTAACTTTATACTATAGATGTGGATCCTGTGGTTTCTATTAATGGAGACAAGTAACGGTTTTCTCAATACTCTGTGAGGTACAAAATAATAGGTTGATCAAAAATGGATGTCAGATTTATGTAGAACTTCTAGGAAAGAGACCTTTTTTTGAATTATGGCCTTGAACTATGTCATGTCCTGTGTGTGTTTGACCTTGAGTTTAATTTCTTTGTAGGAATATACAAAATTCCATATTCTTCACATGTCTCTCACTTCATAAAATAAATTCTCTTCATATACAATCATTAGATGATCAGTTTAGAAGTTAAAGATAGCAGCATTGCTGGAGGCAGTTCAAAGCTAAGGCTAGGTGTTCCTTATCATTCTGCTGGCTAAAGGGCCTGCTGTTTGCCATGTAGAATGAGGATCAGGATTTCTGTTCCTTAAATAGTGGTTCAGTTTAGATAAATAGTTCAAGGTTATTAGACTATTGTTTCCCAAAGTATTCTATAGTCCCTACTTCCTGACATAGTTAATGTTAAATGACAAGGATGTGAAGTGTCAGGTACGAGGGAAGGGAAATTTTCTTGATTAAACAACCAAATAAAGCAGTCAAGTTTATTTGCTGAGTTACTTCTCAGAGGAGTTTGTGTGTTTATAATATGCATTGTGATTCTTCAAGATAGGGAAAGGTAAATACAAAAATGCTACATTTCTCAAATTGGTCTGAACTCTGTTTACTCTTAACTTTCATACTAGTTCCAAGGTCACTCACACTTAATAGTTTAGTAATAATGCTGGGAGAGTGGGAGTTAGGAAGTATTGAAAAAGATAGCCCTAGATGAGATAATAAGTTTCTTTTTTTAAATTCTTTATATTCATTTTCATTGTTGTCAGGTTAAAACATGTTTTTGTTTGTGGTTTCTATAGAAATTAAGCAACCAGCTAAGCAAATGTTTAAAGCTCCTCCCTTCCCTGGGGAGTTGAGTGTAGATGGTGAAAGAAGGCAGCATTGGCAATAGGTTCCCTGGGGAAAGTTCCTTTGCTTGATGGTAGGTGCCTCTTCTATCTTGAATTTCCCTGATAGCTTTGTTTCTCAGGGTGATTGGTGGGTGAGGACAGGATAATTCTGAGATGTTCTAAGTCCAGACAAATCTGTCCTTAGATGACCAGTTTCAAGAACAAATTATACCAAATCCTATCCTTATTTCCTTATTCAAGAGCAATCATAAGGGGAAAAGAGGGTAAGGGCAATCTGGTGGTGAGGTGAATAGTGGTTGGTTAGTTTTTAGGTTATCAATAAATTTCTTTCTTTTTTTTTTTTTAAAGATTTTATTTCATTATTTTTAGAAAGAGGGGAAGGGAGAGAGGCAGAGAGGGAAAGAAACATCAATGTATGGTTGCGATTCACCTGCCTCCAGCCACAGACCTGCCTGGAGACCTGGTTTGCAACCTGGTTATGTGCCCTGGCTGGGGAATTGAACCTGCAACCTTTGGGTTCGCAGGCCAGCGCCTTAACCACTGTGCTACCAGCCAGGGCTAAATTTCTTTTAAAGTACTGTTTTACTACGTTTACTCTTTCTCCCAAGACTACAACATCTATTCATTATTATTAAATGTTTCTCATTGATGGTGGCAGTGGTGGTAGTGGTGGTATGTGTGTTGGAAAGCTGAAGGAAGTATGAC
Source organism: Noctilio leporinus (assembly GCA_004026585.1). Lineage (NCBI taxonomy): Eukaryota > Metazoa > Chordata > Mammalia > Chiroptera > Noctilionidae > Noctilio > Noctilio leporinus. The sequence goes on along the minus strand of PVIW01011043.1, from coordinate 3,177 downwards.
CCTGTACTTAGTTTATCTAGGCCTGGCACAGAATAATAGCTCCTTATGGTTACTGGTGGTGGTGAGGAGGGGGAGGGCAAGAGGGAATCTTGGATCCAATTTGCCAACAATAAGATAGTCACCTAGTAAGGGACATTGGAATTAAGGTAAAACTTGGAGTGTTAGGGAGAGAAATCACAGATAATAACAGTGAGTAGATCCCATTGCACCAAACCATGCCATAGCACTTGAATCTACTATCCCTACCACTCTGAGCAGAGCGACTCCAATGAACTTTGGTATTAGTGGTGTTGGTGGTGGTGGTGAGACAGGTTGTTGTTTTTCTTGACTCCTTCAGACACACTTCATAAATAATTTGCTTAGTGTGTTAATTTGTGCATCTGGAAAGCATAATGAGTTTTTGGCATTTCCGTACACTATGATGTTCATCCATTGCCTCTTGCAGAAGGAGAGGGGGTTGAGCCTATCTATTTAGGGTAGTGGATATTTTGGTGTCTGTTATTTAGAAAGTTGTGATTGGGAACTCTCTTCAAGCTGAGATTATTTTTGTCTCCAAATAATCAAAGCCAGGCTCCCTTCAGGAGGTTTCAGGGTGGTGGCTGGCGAACTTGAGTAGAACCAATTGCTGTTGTGAAAAATCTCATCAGAACGTTAATGAGGGAGAAGGGGATTTGGATGACGACAATTGTTCCCAAGAGGCTTGGCCTTATGGTTTTGATAATGTATATGGCTATGCTGGGAATGCAAATGTAATTCTCTGGGGTAAACAACATGAAACTATGCATTTTTTGATGATGGTTGGCTTGAATTTGGAATGGGACATGACAAATTAGACATCAGGGTAAGTTATCATCAGTGGAACCTAGTTTCTAATTTCTTTTTCTATCCCACTACCGAGTTGTTGTATAATTTTTGCAAGATTTTAACCCTCTTTATGATATAATTGAGTTTTTCTTTCATCCAAAGTTTATGTAGGAGAGTACTTACTCCAAAGGTTGTGAAGATAAACTTTAAAAAGTAAGAGAAGTAAAAGACCCTAAGATATTGAATTTCTTCTTTCCCTTGTTTTTTTTTTTTTTTTTTTTTGGCTGCTTACAATTGTCATTGCAGTCAAATTATTATGATCATTTCTTAATTATTAACATCCTAATTATAATATCTTAATTATTATCACTTCCTAAACTTCCTTATTGCCACCGGTATAAACTCCTAAACCTTCATTCCATCAAATTCATACTATACATCATTACCAGATTAATTGTTTTGAAATAAAACATTGGTTAATAACATGATATTAGATTCAAGGTTACTATTCTGAAAGACATCATCCATATATTGCACCATGTGTTCACCACCCAAAGTCTATTCTCTCTAGATCACCATATTTTTTGACCCCTTTACCCTCTTCATCTTTCCCCACTCCTCTTCCTTTCTGTAAACCTTCACACTGTTGTCTGTCTACGAGTTTGGTTGTTGCTTTCTGTTTTGTATCCCACATATGAGTGAAGTCATATGGTTCTTGTCCTTTTCTATATGACTTATTTTGCTTAACATGATACTCTCAAGATCCACCCATGTTGCCACAAATGGAACTGTTCATCTTTCCTTATGGGTGATTAGTATCCCACCGTATATATGTATCACATCTTTATCCAAACATACTAACAAATAATTTCAGTTATTTCTATGTCTTGGTCCCCATGAATAATGCTGCAATAAACATAGTGGAGGGTATATCTTTATGAACAAATGTTTTCAAAAATTTCTGATAGATACCCAGAAGAGGGATTTCTGAGTATCTCTAGATTACCCAGAAAGATTTAGTTTTATGTATTTTGAGGACACTCCATTCTGTAAAACAAGTCTTTGATCATGGTATCAGTCTGCTCAGACACATTAAATTGAATGTTCAGTATCTATGCAGCCTGTATTTAAAGTCTTTTACAGTCAAGACCCAACCTTCCTCTCTAGCTTTAGCAACCTGTACCACTGTGAGACTGAGCTTTCCTTGTTTGCCATATATGCTCAGGGATTCATTATCTCTGTACCTTTCTTCATGGTGCTCTTGTTCTCAGAAATGCTTTCACTTCCTTCTCTTTATGTATTAATGTTATTCAGCCTTCATAATATAGATGATGTGTTACTTTCTTCACCTATTGACATTGTCTTTTTTTTTTAAAAAAAATTTATTTATTAGTTTTAGAGAGTGGGGAAGGGACAGAGGCAGTGAGGGAGAGAGACATCAATGTATGGTTGCCTTTCACCTGCCTCCAGCTACAGACCTGGCTGGAGACGTGGCTTGCAACCTGGTTATATGCTCTGGCTGGGAATCAAACCAGCGAACTTTGGGTTTGCAGGCTGGTGTCTTATCCACTGAGCCACCAACCAGGGCTTAGACATTGTCTTAATACAGCATTTAGTCTGTTCTTTCATCATGTCACATCACATTTTTCTTACTTAGTTACAACCTTCTTGAGGGCAAAGGTCATACAGTTTAACCTTTTAGATTTGCCTCATCTAATATAGTGCAGTGATGAGTGGTGCTTTTTTTTGTTTTTTTTTTTTTTTTTAATTTTATTGTTGTTGTATTACATCCAGCCCCTTTTTGCTCCCCTCTGTCCCCCTCCCCACCCACCCATTCACCCCAAAGTCAATCCCACCTGTTGTCCATGTCCATGGTTCCTTTATACTAGGTTCTTGTCTAAGCTGCTCCCCTTCCTTGCCACTGCCTCCCCCCTCCTCCCAAACCCGTTCCCCCTGACCATTGAAGGCCTATTCATTGTGTTCATATACTTGGTTCTGTTTTGCTTCTTGTTAGTTTTGCTCATTATTGTCCCGTAATGGGTGAGATCATATGATATTTGTCCTTCACTGATTGGCTTATTTCACTAAGCATAATACTCTCCAGTTCCATCCATGTTGTTGCAAAGGGTACAAGTTCCTTCTTTCTTTCTGCTATATAGAATTCCATTGTGTAGATGTACCAAAGTTTTTTGATCCAATCATCCACTGATGGGCACTTAGGCTGTTTCCAGCACTTGGCTATTGTAAATAGTGCCGCTATGAACATAGGTGTGCATAGGTTCTTAGGAATTGGTGTTTCAGGATTCTTTGGGTATAGTCCAAGTAGTGGAATTGCTGGATCAAAAGGCAGTTCCATTTTTAGTTTTTTAAGGA
>PVIW01011042.1:0-40106 GCA_004026585.1 Noctilio leporinus | reverse complement strand
TGCAACAACATGGATGGAACTGGAGAGTATTATGCTTAGTGAAATAAGCCAGTCAGTGAAGGACAAATATCATATGATCTCACCCATTACGGGACAATAATGAGCAAAACTAACAACAAGCAAAACAGAACCAAGTATATGAATACAAGGAATAGGCCTGCAGTGGTCAGGGGGAAAGGGGTTGGGGGGAGGGGGGAGGGGGGAGGCAGAGGCAAGAAAGGGCATCAGTTTAGACAAGAACCTAGTATAAAGGAACCATGGGCATGGACAACAGGTGGGGTTGACTTTGGGTGGGTGGGGAGGGGGACAGAGGGGAGCAAAAAGGGGATGAATATAATACAACAACAATAAAATTAAAAAAAAATGCATGTTTGTAAATCAGTAGGAGACAAAATAATTGCATGGGTTTTCTTTTATTCTTTTTTATTTAATATTTTAAAATATTTTATTGATTATGCTGTTACAATTTTCCCAAATTCTTTTCCCTTTGATCCCCTCCGCTGAACACCCCCATTCCCTCCCACAGTCCCATACATTTAGTTCATGTCCATGGGCTGTGCATACATGTTCTCTGATTCCACCCTTTCCTCTATTATTCTTAACTCCTCCCTGTCTATCTTGTACCCACCAATTATGCTTCCTAATCCTTGCACCATTTCCCCATTTCTTTCCCTTCCCCTTTCCAGCTGATAACTCTCCCAATGATCTCCATACCTATGATTCTGATTCTATTCTGGTTGTTTGCTTAGTTTGTTTTTGTTTTTATTTTTATTTCTTAGGTTCTGTTGATAGTTGTGAATTTATTGTCTTTTTAATGTTTGTAATTTTGGTCCTATTTTCTTAAATAAGTCCCTTTAACATTTCATACAATAGTAACTTGGTGATGATGAACTCCTTTAGCTTTACCTCCTCTTAGGAGCACTTTATCTGCCTTTCTATTCTATTTTTATAAATTTAATATTAACTACAAATTTTAGAAACTAAGACTTAGTACACCTACCTAAAAGTAAGAAATTTGTGCCCCATGTTTCCCCTAATAGTCAAATGGTGGTATAAAGACTTAATACAAATGGGAATAAACAAATGGTCTTTCATAAATGCTGATCTATGCAGTTCTTATTTGAAGGTAAACAGTATTTTGTTACTTAAAAAAATATTTTTCTAGCTTGAATGATTTAAATGTTAAAAAACATTTTTCTAGTTTTTCTGGTTATAGTATTCTTGGTTGTAGGTCCTTACTTCCCATCACTTTGAATATTTCTTGTCAGTCCCTTCTTGACTGCAAAGTTTCTTTTGAGAAATCAGCTGATAGTCCTGTAGGAACCCCTTTGTAGGTAATTCTCTTTGTTTCTCTTGCTGCTTTTAAGATTCTCTCTTTATCTTTAATCTTTGGCATTTTAATTATGATGTGTCTTGATATGGTCTGATTTGGACCTAGCTTGTTTGGGACTCTGTGCTTCCTGGGTCTGTACATCTCTATTTCCTTTGTCAAATTTGGAAAGTTTTCCTTCACTATTTTTTTAAACAAGTTTTCAATTTCTTGCCCTTCCTCTTCTGGCATGTAAAAAGCAACCATACATTGAAAAAAAAAATGCATGTTTGTAAATTAATAGGAGACAAAATAATTGCAAAATTGGACTTTGGCATGTTTAAAGTTGTCCCAGAGGTGCATAAGCCTCACCTCATTAAAAAAATTTTCTTGTTTCCTCATTCTGCACTGGTTAACTGTTTATTTCTTATCTGTATTCCAAATTGCTGATTTGAACCCCAGCTTCCTTCTTTTTTACCATTGATTTTGTGTGTATTTTTCTTTGTTTTACTTAGCCTAGCTTTCACTTCTTCCCTTCTGTGTTTGCTGTACTTAAGCATGTCTGTGTCAAGTCTGTGAGCATCTTTATCACCAGCATTTTAGACTGTGAATATGTCAGGCTGGCTATCTGGCACTTAGTTTGCCCACTAGGATTCTGATCTGTTCCCCTCTTTTAAGCCATATTTCTCTGTCTCCTCATTTTGATAGGCTCCTGCATTTGCCTCTGTGTCTTAGGTAGAGCTGTTGCACCTGTTATGTTTTCAGGGGCAGAGTCCTGGGTATTCATCAGTATAGGTGACCTGTTTCATTATGTTGTGGCATTGTATATGGGAGAGGGGTCTGAGAGGGAACAATGCCACTTGCTCAGCACTGTCCCCTTTTCCAGGTACTTCTCCTGCTTCCTGTATGGAACTAGCTCCTCTCTAGCTGTTGTCCTGTCTGTGGTTCCCACAGTGATTGGGTCTGTGTATATTCTAGGACCATAGGGGCCTCTAAACAAACTGACTCTACTGAGAGACCAGCAGTTTCTTCCTCTGCCCTAACCCCCACTGGTTTTCACAATCAGAACAATGTGGCTTTATACCCCACCCCCCTCCCCAGCACTGGAATAGTGAGCTGTGTGGTCTAGTTTGGTACTGGGACACTCAACAAGTATCCCTACTGTGACTGTGCTTTCCACTGGTCAGCCACAGTCCTGTCTCACTACAATTGCCTTGCACCAAACTGTTCCACCAAACTGCATCCTCTCTTCCTGGCCCCACTCCTCCTACCTGTTTGGGTGAATATTTTTTCTTTATATCTTTTGTTTGTTGGAGTTTTGTGCAGCTCAATATTCTGGGACTTCTGGTTGTCCCTAGTTTTTAGGTAGATGTACCAGTTTCTGCAAGGGGAGATGCAGTGTGTCTGTCTATGCTTCCAACTTGGATTTCCTACATGGGTTTTCTATGGTTAATAGTAACAAACTACTACAACTGGATGACTTAAAACAACAAAAATTTATTCTCTCACAGTTCTGAAGGCTAGATTTTCAAAATCAAGGTATTGGCAGGGTTGGTTCCTACTGGAGTCTCTGAGAGACACTGTTCCCTGCCTTTTTGCCTTTTTACTAGCTCTGGTGGTTGTTGGCAATCATTGGCATTCCTGGGCTTTTAGATGTATTACTTTAATCTCAGCCTCTGTCTTCATGTGGCCTTCTATATGTCTTTGTGTTCAAATTTCCCTCTTCTTATAAGGACATGAATCAAATCAAATTTAGAGTCCATCCTAATTTAGTAGGACTTCATGTAAACTTGATTACATCTGCAAAAGCACTATTTCCAAATAAGACCACATTCACAGGTTCTGGAAAGGCACAAATTTGGAGGGAGTGGGACAATATTCAGTCCAGCATGGGAACCAATTAACAAACTCTCATTTGGCTGCTGTTGTTTTGGGGGTTAGGGGAAGGAAGAAGAGGGTTTTACTTCCTCCAGTTTTTAATGGATACCTCCTATAAAGATTAAAAATATGTTTGGATGCATGTCAGAGAAAAGCTAAAGAATTTTTCTTACTCTTTTTCTTTTATCTGTGACAAGAAATCTAGAGACAGATGGTACAGAGCAGGTACTATGACTCAGTGCCAGCTGGGAGCTGGGTGCTGCCTGTCTTCCTGCTCAGTTGCCCTCATCATGTGGATTTTGACCTTTTTCTTTCTGCCTCATGGTCACAAGATGATGATTCTACCTTAGCATCACACTTTGGCAAAAGGTACATGCTAACTAGCTGTTCTTTTATACCAAGCTTTCCTAGAAGTACCTTCCACTTTGATCTCATTGATCAGAGACAGCATATGTGCCTGGAAGGTAGGGAATGCTTTTTCTTGTTTAAAATTAAGGAGTTATTTAACAGGACAAATTGTTGCACTACAACAAATTAGATTTCAGTTGGTAAGGAAAATAGATATAGCCAAAGTAAACTAGGACTGTCTGCTGATCTTTCAAATTTTATCAGAGCCAAAAATCTGGTCTTCAGTAAAAACTTGGGGTTAATTGTTTTAGTTGGCCTATCAATTTCTGTGTTTGTGCAGGCACGCACACACATGACACAGACTTGAGGACTGACTTTCTTCCAATTTTGGTCAGGAATGCTTCTAACTCTTATCAAACAAAATCTTGCTTTAGAAGCTTCAGAGACTCCCATGCTATCACTGAGGCTGTGTTTTGTGAATATGAGGTCTGGAGAAAGTCCAGCCATTGTTAAGATAATGAGAAGGGTTTGTGTGACACTGATGTTACTTGGTGGCCAAGGAGAGTTGCCTGGAATGCTCATGTGTGAACAATGATGACTTCACTGTACTAGTCAATGGGGGCAGTAGATACCATTGACTGAGAACGTGTACTGTAAGGCTGTTGCATTCAGAATGACTGAGGGAATAGAGTCATAAACCTGCATCAAATTTTGCATTAAGCTTGAAAGTTCCTACCTGGAAACTATTTGGATGATTCAGAAGGCTGCAGATATGGGCAACTGGTGATTGGCAGCTTCATCATGCCAACATGTTTGCTCATGCATCATGTCTCATACAGAGTGTTTTGGTGAAACATCAAATCACCCAGGTGACTCAGTCCTCTTACTGTCCAGATTTGGAACCCTGCAACTTCTGGCTTTTTCCAAAGCTAAAATCACTTTAAAAGGGAAGAGTTTTCAGACCATCAATGAGATTTAGAAAAATATAATGGGGCAGCTGATGTTGAATAGGAGAACTATGTGAGGTCCCAAGGTGCCTACTTTTAAGGGAACCAAGGCGTCATTGTCCTATATATATAATGCATCTTGCATCTTCTTCAATAAATGTCTATTTTGCATAGTATATGGCTAAATACCTCTGGACAGACCTTGTATATATTCCTAGCTCAAAACTATAGAGCTAAATTCCTCGTAGCATAGTATATACTAAATGTAGACTTTATGTTTTTATTTAGCTAGCCCTCTATAATTGTATATTGAAATTTTGATATATTTCTTACACATTTTCTTTTCTATGATTTTCTATTTGGGACTTTAAAAACAGAAGTTCCCATCATCCTTTTAAGATTCATTACTGCAAAAAGTTGACCTGTTTAGAGGGCTTGGTTTTAGTGAGACTGATAGAAACCTGAGTGGGATACACTGGATTGCTCCACTCTGGCTGCAATGTTGCGAATGTTCTGAACTAGGCAAGGACAAGATGATAAAATACCAACTAATAGGTAATATGAGAGCAAAAGGGAAAAGAATATTCAGTAGTTTTCCTTTTCAATTTTCCTTCTTCTGTCTATAGGCTCAACATTTGGACTGAGTTGCCCTATCCCATTATTATCATTTTACTTACTCCTAAAATTAGTCTTAGTAGGTAGTGAATTCTCTAAGGAAGATTTTGGAAAATCAGTTGCAGCCACCCACTGCATTTGGTCTCCTCTGCTCTTCATTTCCCTGGATTCTGACACAACCATATGACCCTATGCTTCAGCCATGGCTTCTAGCATCCAACACATGCTCAGCTTTTCTGTATCTGCTTGCCCCTTGTTGCTGGGCATGTCTGCAAGGGACTTCTAAGGCAGGAAGCAGCCCAGCAGTACACTTTTCCCAGGCCATATGCAGCATACTAATGCTTGCTCCCTGGGCTCTTGTAATTGCAGATATGGACTGTTTATGTCAGGGATGAAAGTGGTGAACAGCTGCAGCTGCCAGGCAAAAGATAATGCAGAAATGAGATTGTCAAAGTAGCTCTTGCAAGCCTTCAATTAACTGCTTGTTCTCTTCCTTTCCCCCCTTTTATATTCAATCTTCCTACCCCAGGGTTCCCAGCATCTTTCTCAAGACTTTCATCTGTTTTGCTACATTACCTGAGCTAGCTGTTCTGGAAGAAATGGTGGCCCTCACAGGACGGGAGAGAAGAGGGATGATTGTGGCAAGGTGTGGTGGGGAGGGGCCTGGAGGGAGAGGAAGGGAATAAGAAGGCAAGGCAGTGTGGTCCTGAGGGGAAGAGTTTGGTCATGTATCATGGCTCCCCACCATAAGTACTGATTAGAGTATTTCTGGCCTTATAATTCAGTTTAGAGTTCTAATTCCTAGCCAGCATGTTAAAGTCTATACTGCAAGGCTAGGGAGGTTATGCCCACCTCACATTTCAGAACTGGATAGTCTTACCTGCCCCTGGAGATTAAAATGAATGATGTTTCCCACATGCAGCAATTCCTTCTCCATCATCTTCTCTGCACAGTTGGAACACAGCTCATTTGTGCACCCTGGGCTTGCCAGTCTTTTATTCGAGCCCTGCCATTCCTCTTCCTCCTTTATCTTACAGGAGTACAAGTGACTATTTGTTCCTCTCTGTGCCTTGTACCAGAACTGAGATAATTCACCCTTCCTCCCCTTATTGACAGACACAGACATCAATCTAGGAGTGAGGACAGAAATCAGCAAGCTGCCCTTTGCCCAAACCTGACCTGACTCTGTGAGGGGATCAGGGGCATGCAGCTTTGATAAGGCTTTGATAAGCTGGTGTGGGCACTACATCAGGTGGGCTGTCCGTTGGTGTTTCCTGTGTGTACACTACCCTGTGACCTGGCCTTTTGACAACACCATTTGTTGTCATTGATTTCCTGATGCTCAGAAGGCTGGTGGAGTCTGCAGGCACTTCCTTAAATCTTAGAGAAGAAAAGGCTGCATACTAACTCTGTTGGAACCTGCCAGTCCCTTTTCTGGTTGGAAAGAGGCTCGTCTAGGAACTTAAGCGGTCTCAATAGTCAATTCCATTTAATTCAGCAGATATTTGTTGAGAAGTTGGAGTCAATTATGATGTTAGGCAGGGCAAGGCATAAAAGATGAATGGGACTAAAATCCATGCCTTTTGGGAGCTTACAACCTAATGAGGGCTACAGTGATACACATTCACGAATAGCCTGTAGATCTAAAAGAGGCAACAATTCTATAATACTTCGGGATTTGGGTAGGCCAAGGTACAGCAGTTTCATTCTCATTGGGAGAGGGTCTCACAACCTTTATAAGGTGTGAAGTAAAAAGAGTGTATGATTGAAATGAGACCTCCTTTTCTTCTGCCTACAGAGAAGCTGGCTACCCTTTTCTCAGGAGTGATTGAGATATTGGGCCCCTTTGTCCCCAAACTCCAAGGGACATGGCTCATTTTAAGCCATTTCTCTGGTATTCAGCAAGAAACTTTTCTCATAGTTCTACTCTTTCTCAGCCTTTCCAACTTCTTCATGGATTAGAAGTGGGTGTTCAGCTAAGAATCCCCAAACTGGTCCTTAGCCACCTACTTTGAAAGTCCTGCCTTTGCTTTCTTACAATTCATTGATCTCATGTCCCATGGCCCCAGTCAAGCTGTGCTGCCAGAGTTCCAGTTGAACATTGTATTTCCCTACAACTGAATGGGATATTGGTAAGAGTTATAACTAATCAGTTTACATAGGCATTCATATAAATAGCCAACACACATATTAAAAGATGTTCAACATAGTCATGAAATGTTGGAAATGCAATTAAAGCAATTAGAAATCATGTTTGCTTATCATATTGGTGAAGTGTGAAGGGTTGGTAACACTAGTATCAGTGGCATGTAGCAAAACGAGGCATTGTTGGTAGAGCATACATTGGTATAGTTTTTTTCTGGAGAGCATTCTGTCAGTCTCCATTAACTTAAGAAATGTGCATACTTGTATTCTTTGAGCCATCATTTATATATCTCACTTTCTACCCTAAAAATAACTTGTCCATGTACTTACAAAGGCACGTTCAAAGACATCCATTGTAGTGTTATTTGTGAGAACAAACCAGAGATAGCCCATCAATGGCAGAATAGTTTAATTAGCAATTTAAAAATGTCCCTTCAAGTTATTAGGTAATATTAGTGGAGGTAGTGTGGGTCACTCCAAGGCTATGTCTTTTAAAAGGAAATGTACCAGCTCCATGCTCTTCCACTAACTGGAGGCAGGTAAGATGCTAGGAGATGTCTAGCAATCAGATGAAAGGAACCTGGGCTCCTACATGGAGGAATACTACCAGCCGACCCGTATCACTCATTGGATTGATAGGTGAATAAGACATAACCTTTTACCGTTGACATTTTGGGATTTATTTATTAAAGTAGCTCATGTTGCTGTAATTTAAATGATATTTAGCAGTTAAAAAGGAGAAAGTAGGTTAGTATGTTTTGACTTACTCAGAACTATATTAAGGAACTACATGATATCATGTACATTATATAGCACTCAGATTACCTATATATGTATATAAATGCATAGAGAAATTTCTGGAGGGTAAACACCAAACTAATAAAAGGAAATACTTCCAAAAAAAGGGGTAGGAGTGGCTATTGTGGCAACTGGGGACTTTTGCTTTGTATTATTGAAATTTTTATGAAGAAAATATTTCTTGAATTACTTGTGTAATTAAAAATTATAAAAGAAATTGGATTGGCTCCCTGGGCAATTGCTTGCCTTGCACTTTTCTTTCTTTCTTTTTTTGTTTCTGTTTTCATTTATGTGAGGAAAATAGATGAAAACTTTTCATCCTGCCCTGGTCACCAGTATTCTGTAACCAGTATGGGTAATCGAGAATAAATCCAAAATTATGCTTTGGGGCACAGTTATAAGGAAACATGTCAAGAATTTTTTAAAAACCACAGAAGACTCTAAAGTAACTTCAGAAAGAAAAGCTAACAAATCAATTATGATAACACATCAATGTATATAGATTGAGAAATATTTGATGGGACCATTAATGTAGCACTATTGGATTGGTAAATATGTCTTACAAAATTGATCATGTGACATCACCTTTCATAAAGCCGCAATGACCTAACTTCTCATTTGGAATTCAATATGATAACAGTGTGGGAAAAATGGGAGCATAGTTCCTCTCTGCCCCACTTTCAGCATCCATTTAGTCACCTGGATGTGTCTTCTGAGACAGTAAGAATATCTAAAATGTCCAGAAGACAGCAGTAGCATAATGCCTTTTCTCCCACTCACTCCCTCTGCTTTTTAGGCATTACCTCCTTCAAGGCTCTGTCAGCTGGGTCAGGTTGTTGACTCATTTACACAACTGTTATTGGTATCTCCTTGGCTACTTCTTTGTTACCAAAGCAATTGCCTGTCCTTAGGTCCTTTGAGAAAAACCACAATTAGAGGCTGATAGTGCTTCTACAGCTTGGACTAACCGGGTCCTTCTTCCTCACATACCTTCAAATGGCTTTATGTTCAGATTATGCCATAGGCACTACACGTACCACTCCCCAAGAGGGAGGAAAGCTGCGTGGGTATTAAGACTCACTCCTCTATTTTCCCTTTTCATTTTGCTCTCCTAAACTGGTCAGATTTGACCTTAGAATTTCCATTTCTTTCATTATTCAGAGGTTTTTGTTACACTAGCTTTATTCTGAAATTCCTGCTACAGCATGTAGTAATATTCAGATAAAATAGAAATAGCAATGTCTGGCTTGCCTGAGTCTTTGTGAGAAGTAGAATGTGAATCAATGTGCTTAGCAGGAAGAGTATAATGTTACTTTCCTCTCTTTGGTTTCTCATTTCTTATATTCTGCAGGTGTTTATCAGTGTTGCAAAATACCGATCAAGTGGGCTTTTAAGCTGGGAGTTTTAGAATGGCATGCCAAGGGTTGTGCTTCATGGGAGACAGAAATAGTTCAGTGTGAGAAGGTTGAGATCGGTGAGGCTGGGGCAGCTCCAGGGTGAGTTAAGAGCCAGAGAAGCCAAGAATAGACAATGCTGCCTATAGGAGCTCACTATGCCAAGGGCCTTCTCCCATCAAGAATTAGAAGCTGGCAGTAAGCTTAACTTCCATTTGATTCTAATACATTAAAGATAAAATCAGAATAAAAGAAAAGCAGCAGAAAAGTCTAAATCCTATCCCACTGTGTATATGATTACTTTCCGGTGCAAAACTTTGCTGCAAGAAGAATTGTAAACAAAGCAACCAGATTGATGGTGGATGAACATTCATGAGAAAACAGATGCTCATATTTCCTCTAAGTCAAACTCTTCCATTGGTGAGGTGTCTTTGTTTTCCCTCTTTAGGTGTCTGCTAATGTCTTTTTGCCTCCTGCCAATAATTTGCTTACTCCTGTTATCTCTGGTCTGAAGATCACATGGATCCTGTATGTGGCCAGCATGTAGGCCCTCCCCATACACCCTCCAGCACCCCTTCTCATGCCATAGTCTGCGGGCCCTCGTCATGATGTGGAGAGGCAGTTCACCTGGTACCTTGCCCTCCTTTCCCTCTCAATGAAAACTGCCTCACTTCCCCCATGTATGAGTCTACTTGCTTTTCAGAGCTACTTCTGAACTGTTAACTGATTCTGAGTCTTATCATTTGAATAGTTCAAATGATTACACCATTGTCTCTCATTGTCTCTGAGTGTTGCCTTTTCTTAATTTTAGTGCCTTGGGCAATTCTTTCTCTTCTTCCATCTTTAGATTCAAGTTAATGACATTTTCATCTTATTTTCCTTTATTGAATACTGATTTTGTTCCCATTTTCATCTCTCCAAATTTTATCCATCCAGGCTCAACTCAACAGCTAGTCTCTCTTCACAATTTTTCCTGATTTTTGCAGCAACAAGTATAATAGTTATATTTTTTCTGGATGACCATCTTTCTTTATCTTTACTGTTTTTATGCATTTAAAAGTTTTGACCTTGAATAGTACTTGAATGTTTCCCCTTGTTTAAAATATAATATTTTAGGACAAGAACTGCATTTTATTCTTATTTATATTTTTAGCAACCCTATTTCAGCATCTTATTTTGCACTTGGCATACAGAGTATACTCAATAATGTTGACTTGAAGAATGAATGATGAAACACTACCTTACCTTTTCCTATTACACTGCTACTTATTATTGTACATTAAATTGTAACTCCTGAACCTGAATTCCAGGAACTCCCTGGGCCACTTCCACAAGACTATTGTTAATAATATTCCATACCATTTTTAGCATATCTTGTATCTTGAGCTCTGTCATAACTTGTAGGGAAGGAGTATTCTAGCTATCCCAGACTGAAGCCATTTGTTCATCCCTGGGGCAAGGGGCCACCCATCAGCCAACCTGAACCATATGGCCTTATCAGAACATATGTTAACTTCTTCCCTGCCTTCAGACCTGTCCCTCTCAACTCCTTTTGCAGCACCCCTCCAGAGTAGGCTACAATGCAATTCTGAGCAAGTATTATTTTGTTTAAAATTCTTTAATAGCTTTCAGTATCAAGTTCAAGGGCCCACTGAGCTACCTGTTTCTGAAACATAATCTTGCACTAAGCCACATGCATGCCCACCCTTTAATCATGCCAGTCTTCTTTTAGTTCTCAAATCTGGAATGCTGTCTTGAGCATCTGTGATTTCTTTACATCCTAATCATTTTCTTTCTAAAGTGGTTTCTTTGTTTTTATCTTAGCTTGGGCTGCTATAACGAAATACCATAGACTGGGTGGCTTAAGCAACAGATGTTTACTTCTCATCATTCTGGAAATCCAAGATCAAGGTGCCAACAAATTTTGTTCTGGGTGAGAACTTTCTTCCTGGCTTGTGCTGTATGCCCACTTGACCTGTTCTTTGTGTACATTTGGGAATAGAGCTCTTCTTCCTGTTTCTCCCTTTAAAAGGCCACTAACCCCAATTCTAGGGAATCCTCAATTATAGGGCTTCCACTCTCATAACTTCATCTAAGCCTAGTTACCTCCTAAAGCCATTATGTTGGGGATTAATTAGGTCCTTGACATATGAATTTGAGGGGACACACTCATTCTGTAACAACTAATGACTCATTTTTACCCTTTAGTTTAAAGACCATGTATCCTGGGAACCCCTCTTGACATTCCTGTTTTGTTTAAATACCTTCTCTCTGTTCTTATAGCATTATGTGGGTGCTCCAATTACACCCTCCATCCATAATGGTGAATTCACATGTCGGCTTCTATTTTACTGGGTGCTCTTTTGTTTTATTGAGTTTTTGAAGCCACAGCACAGCCTGAGATCTGGCTTACATGAGTAGAAACTTGGTAGCTTTAAAGGGTTTAACTCCCAATAATTTTCAGGTCCCTCCATGGAATTCAATATAAATAATTGCTTTACTTATTTACTGTCTTCACTTTCAGAGGTGTTTATGTTTGGAAAATTTATTTTTTGATTCTAGAATTTCTTATTTTTATTTAGCTAAATATTTTATTTCTAGTTGGACGATTACTAATAGTTGATGCTGCTATTGAAGCACTGATAAAACTGAATTATATTAATTATTTATTTGCTTTTCCATCTACCTCATTCTATTGTGATGTCCCAGAGGTAGGGCTTATATCCTATAATTTATTATTGTACAGTCAATGCCTGGCACATATACAGTACCCAATGAATGGCTATTGAATGAATATAAATATATACCCTCTCTTTCCAACTAACCTCTTGCCTCCTTGTAATATTACTGAAATTGGCTCTCCTTTTATTTATAGCCTTTGTATCCCAGCTTTGTATCTTTCAAGAGCCCTGCTTTTATAACTATCCCGTTTTCTCTAACTAGGAAAAGTAGATATCAGGGCGAGGCTAGGTTATTTGCTCACAATCCTTCCAGCTTCCATGGATTCTAATTGGAGAGCAGGTCAGCTGAATGAGAGGAGGCACCTGGAATTCCAGGTGCCAAATTCATGTCATCTTCATGTCGGGGAGGACTAAGCAGGTTTGAGGACACAGTCTAAGAACCTCTGAATGCCAGGATAGGGTGTGGAGTCAATTCTTAGCTTGCCACCGTGGGCAGCAGGGTCATTTAGGGAAAGCCTTGGAGCGATCACTTGTTTTATTGTTAAGGGGCAGCAAATGGAGAGGAGTGGAATAAGAATCCAAAGGACTGAGTGTAAAAATTTTTTTGCTCACCTGTCAGATATTTAGCAAGTCATACATTCTATGAGCCTTGGTTTCTGTATTTCTGATATGGAATAATTATTTTTATCCTCCTTATCTCACAGAAGTGTTTCTAGCCTCAAATGCGATGAGGGCTATAAAATCAACTGCAAATTGTTAATAACTTCACCAATGTGAGAGGTTATTATAGTTACTATTTTTATCAAGGTAATGGTATTCTTAGCTAGTTCCTGGATTTGCAGAGGTAATTATGTAAGATTGTAGTTTTAAAAAAAACTTGAACTTCAATGTTTACATAACTGCAGCTTGTTATGAGAGGCTGTTACTACCAGTTAACTTTTCTCTTTGGAAAATAGTATTTTATCTAACTCAACAACCCCAGAGAATAATTAATATTTGAGCAGCACCTAGTGTAACTCCTGTTGTGAGGATTTTTTTTCCTTGTTGAGAAGTCAGGGAGGAGAAGGGAAGGGATGTGAGAGGATTTCAGAAACCAGCAGCCTCCTCACAGCTTGATTTCATTTGGTTTTATTTTGTGGACAAGCCCAGCCCTGTTGGAAGGTCATTTTTCCTCCATCACCCATCATCTCAAGCTTATCCTCTCAGAAGAATCTTGACCATCTGTCCATTAACAAATATTTGTTGAGTACCTTCAATGTGCCAGGCAGAAGAGAATTATAATGGTGAATAAAACAGACAAGGTTTTTGAGTTTTCAGAGTTCATAATCTAGTGGAGGGAATGAACAGAAAACAATTATGTATGTTGGGGAAATATAATTAAAAACAAAACATCCCAAACCCATAAAACCTCTCCACAAAGGTAGGAAAGATAGAAATCAGTTTTATTCTTGAATAAACATTAAACCAGAAAGTGATGTGTGTCACAGGCAGACTGCCCTGATGAAACAGGAAGAAATCTCACCCTTTTATATAGCAAGATAGATACAACACATTACTTTCATGTTTTCAAGAAAAACAATAACTAATCCTCAAGTACTATTTGTCATACATGGTTCATCCTAACATTACCTGGCAATTGAGGTGACCACTTATGTTAGCTAATTGGCCTTATCCAGAAGAAAAACAAGTTTCTCATACCTTTGTGACAGGAGGCAGTTTTGCAACTTGGAGCAAAGAACCCACCAAAGTTAGGCTCCTCCTTTCCTACAGAAACTGAGAAATAAGGGTGCTACACCCTTGATGATTGTATTTCTGAGATGACTCCTAGGTTCTTTAGAGACATTGTTAGGTTATCAAGATGACAGAAGCTCTACCTAATTTTCAAAATATTTTATATATATATGTCCAAGGGAAGAGAAAGTATAAGTTTTCTGAAGTGAATGAGCTAAGAAAAAGGAGAAGGGAGTTTCTTCCCTTATTTTCACAAAGAGACTTAAATCTTTTATTTTGTATTTTTATTGTTTATATACAGGTAATTACTTTAAGAATCCAAAGGTGAAAAAGTTTTCAACTCTGGAAGACTATACTATAGTTGGCTTATCTTTAATTGATTTGGGAGTGCTCACTCAAATTAAAGATGTTTATCTTTCATACCCTTTACATGTGTCTTTATAATATCTTTTCATCTTCTAATTTTCTGATATATTTTATTTCACAGACATGCTAAGATTCCGTCTCCAAGAAGCTGCAGTGGCAATTCATTTGATTGAAATGATTAAAGTCTAAAAATTCGTTACGTAGGCAAACCAAGGGTAGAAACTGGAAAGTGTTCTTCAAGCTTTGTCTTGAGGACTGTTGAAAAAGCTGATGGTGGTCATAAGCACGCTTTATCTTGATAGTGTTACATTTTAACCTCAGCACCTTGTAAATCGGAACATAGTAGGTTCTCAGTAAAGCTTGTATGACTGATGAAGAACTGAATTATCTAAAGATAGAACAGGTTGGCCGTGTGGAAAGGAATGAGTGTCATAGTAAGATCAGCATTCCTTTGCAGATTCCCCCAGATAATTAGGTTCATGATAATTGATGCCTCAGCATTTTCCTCTCTTCTTTGCCAGCACTTATGGGAATATCCAAAAAAGCATTCTTAACACAGGCTTCAGTTAACACAGACTTCAGTTAATGGACTAAGCTGGGTAAACTTCCTTACTGTATTCTGCCAAATTCTAGAACTTCTGCTAGATATTTCTAGTCTGTACTAGCTGAATAAGAAAGGGCTCTTTCTATTCTGCCTCCCCACCCAAAGGCACGCCTTCCTGACACTCAGGCTGGATTCCGCAAAGCTCTGGGGTCCATACATTTTGCTGGCAGTGGATAGGTATACACCACTACAACATGGTGTCATAAGTGGTAGATAGCTTCTTTTTGCTTGTGATCACCATCATCTCTTTCATTTTCCCCAGGTGATTTTCCTTGGCTGATTATGGCCCGCTTTGTCCCCCTTTCTGACCCATACCTCTGTTCTCAGGAAGTCATGAGGATTTTTCTCTTTCTTCATTTCCACTGCATGATATTTCTCTGTTATAACCATGCACACAAGACATGCCTTTACTATGCATATGTGTTTAGAATAATTGTCACCTAGAGGTAACTCACTAATGTAGAATATGACATTGCAGGTCAGCAGTTTCCTTTTTCCTCAAGGAACCCTCAAAAAATGAGATTTGCCCAGAAAAAAGTTCAACCATTGTTACTATATAACAAGAATGGTTTGTGATATATCAATGTAACCTGGCAGCCAAGGAGAGTGGACTGGAATGCACATGTCTGAACAATGATGACTTTACTGTACTAGTCAGTGGGGGCGGGAGATGCTGTTGAGTGAGCATGTGTACTGGGTGGACATTGCATGCAAAATGACCGAGTGAGTAGCACAGTGAATTTGCATTAAGTTTTGTGTTAAACTTGAATACGAAGCCTATCCAGGAAATAATGAGCCAGTGTCAATATAATTAAAACAGTTTTCACAGCTGATGCTTTTGGGGCAGACCCTGTATTCCTCCACTGAAACTATGTGCATGATGCAGAAGGCCACAGCTATGGGCAACTGGTGATGGGCAGCTTCATCACAACAATACACCACTCATGCATCACATCTCATGCAAAGTTTGTTGGTGACACACCAGGTCACCCAGGTGACTCAGCCCCTCTACAGCACAGTTTTGGTGCCCTGTAACTTCTGGCTTTTCCCAAAACTAAAATCACCTTTGAAAGGGAAGAGATCTCAGACCTTTGATGAGATTCAGGAAAGTACCACAGGGCAGCTGATGTTGATTGGGGTAACTGTGTGAGGTCCCCTTTGAAGGGGACTGAGGTTGCATTGTTCGATATACAATGTTTCTTGTGTCTAGTATCTTCTTCAATAAATGCCTCTTTTGTTATATTACATAGATGGATACTTTCTGGACATACCTCTTGTATAATTATGTTTTCCTAGATTCAACCAGTAAGATGTTTGTAGTTAACGTAATCTTATTAGCAGTCATGGAAAAAAGGAAGTGATTTTTCACTATTTAGAGACAAAAACTCTTTTGAACTATTGAGAACAAAGGATTCCTGAGAGGGTAAGAGGGGCACCATTTAATCTAAGAAAACTACAACGTACTTAAAACTACCCTAGTAGTTTACAAAGACTTACATGATCCATGATCGCCAAGCTTTTAAACATTTTAACAATCAGCTGGTTATTTGGCATTGTGCCACTTAAACCTACAGATGATTGATTTCATTATTAAATCACTGGACGACATCATCCTGCTGTTTTGGCAGTTTGCCGCAGCTTCAGCCTGCAGTGCTTTTTAAGAGAGCTCTTGACTGCCGCCTCATGGTGAATTGGTAGATGGCCGTGAATTAGGACGCAATGCTAGCGCTATCCCTAGGCAGGTGGATTTGGGTAAATTAGATAATCTTGGATAAATTAATTTATGTGGGTCTCAGTTTCCTCTTTTGTAAATGGCAGGTTGAGTGGATTATAATAGTCTGTAAATACGGAGCTGTCGAATTAGCAAGGAAGATGCTCAGGACTCTGAATACCTTTGCATAAAACATGCATTTTGGCTTCTGTGCTGTTTCCTTTTTGCCTTCTAATGTCCTTCCGGACTCACAGATTCAAGTGATTTACAAGGTGTCCCATGTTGTCCCTATGTATTAATATACCTTTATACTGGTCTGTGCCTGGGCTTGGAAGCACCTTTTGGAATCCATAAGGGTACTCTTCACCAGGGTAATTAAGTCTTTGCCCTCAACCAACAAAACTGGCTTTCATTTAAACAAAAGTTGAATGTGAAGTTTCCTTCTCAGTAGTTGAGTAAGTCAGGAACAAACAGGATGCAGATATGGAAGATCAGAGTGAAAATTACCTTTGCTGTCCCTTAAAGAGCAAATTGTTTTATTGACTTTTCTTCAACATAGTTCTTATTCTCCCTTGTAGGAGTTTTCCTTCTTTGCATTTTCAAAAAAAGGGAATGTGATGATCTATAAGGAAAGAAACAAAGGCCTTTTACTAACACAGCCTCTGTCTTGCTAGAGGCAGAGCTGACTTTGATATTGTCATTTTTAATTACAGTGGAGACTAGAGAGATGGCCTTCTGAGTATAAGCCAGCTACTGTCTGCCCTGCCAGAAAGTGTCTAGGGTACAGGCAGGAAGCAAGGACATCAGTCTTCCTGAAAATAGTAGCCTGAGGGTGCTTGTATGCAGAAGTTGTTCGGGCAAACTCCGTCCCTACACAGACATTAGCTCTTTGAGGACTGGCAGAGATGTGGTCAATCCCCCTCTCAAGAATTTCTGAGGGAGGCATGGAACCTGGACGAGCCTCTTTTCACAACTTAATCAGTCTGAGGGATATGAACAACGATGCTCTGCCTGGTAGTAGTTATGTAAGTTGAAAGGAGTTTCAAATTTGAATGAAACTGTATTATTCAACTGCTTTCATTCACTTTAAAGACATCCCACTTGATAGGTTATGCATGAATTTCTCCCATTTGCCGAGTAAAGCACAGTAGCCAAAAGTCATCAATGTTTTATAAACTGTGACTAATTCCCAAAATAGCCTCTCTCTCTTACTCTTTCTCTGTTTTCCCTACTATTCAGAATATTTTGTATTTGCTGATATTTACTTGCTAGTTTTCTGTACTATTATTCTTTAAAATCACTTGAGACCATGGCATACTGTGGGGTTTAGGATTGATAGTTATTAGGGAAGACTCCTCTTCCCAGCCTTTAGATTGCTTTGAAATATTTTGCTTAAAAATAGCAACAGATAAATCTGAAGGTCTGCCTTGCAGAAGCAGCAGCATGGTGCATTTCCAGGGTCCTCTTGGCTTTTACCAAGCTGTTGCCACCCCAAAATAGTGGTGGGCTCATCAGTGTTTATTTTAGCAAATGCTGGTAATGAATGTGGCCATGGCAGACATAGCCAGTGTGTGTTGTTTTAATCATGCATCATTTAGTACAAAGATGACTCTTGGATGTTTTGGCAAATTAATTTGTATTGCACTTTAGAGAAGCAAGAGAGCAGCTGGGCTGTAGCCCACGGAGCTGTGCTAGCTGTATCTGCTAATGAAGTGGCTGCTGCTGCAGCTTCCTGGGAAAGCACACAGGAACCCATAGGCATGAGGAGGCCTTTGCTTTTTCCCTCCAGGCTCTTGATTGGAGCCATGTCAGTCCTCCTCCAGTGGTTCTCAGTGTTCCCGCTGTTCTCCATCAGCCACTTCAGTTCAACCATTTCCGAGAGAATTATCCTCTACAAATTGAAAATCAGGCACAAAGCCACCTTCTTTGAAATCTGATTATGTATGAACTCCTGAACATTTTGTACAATTCAAATGTCACTCCTCCCCATCCTGCTTTTACATTTGCTGTTTTGTGTAACTGCACATGGGAGGTCTTAGGTGGGCTAGGTTTTTGCTAGGTGTCGATTTAAAGACAAATGTCTAAAAGGAAAGTGCATTTGAAAGAAGTTCCAAATTTAGTTACCCTCCTAAGAAAACATCAGATGGGAAGTGGAAGGAAAGGAACATGTAAGTGATTGCACATATAAAGATACTCAAAATCTTCTCCAATCTTTGTCATCCTCATAGCTGCTACACTAATGGCTACTGTCACCCAAACCTCTTCGTCATTAAGTCTCATTTTCCACCTCAACCAGCATATGTGAACCACCAAGCTTCTTTCTCCCTTTTGTTCAGCTACTATTCTTTTATTTTTCTTCTTTTTTTGGATCAGGAATATATCTTTTTTGATATAAACTCCTTTACCCATGATTTTCTCCAATTCTGCCTCTTAACTAATGCCAGAGCTCTGCAACACTAGATCCAGAAACCATCCTCGTTATTCCACTTATAGGGTAGAGGAGTAGGAGAAGCCATATGGGCAAAGTCAGAATTTTTTTTCAGCAGGAGAGAGGGAAGGCTAGGAATATTCATATTTTAATACATTTTTAAGGCTACTATCTTGATCCTGGATATGCATGACCTTCTTCTAAAAATACTTAAGAAACTCACACTGTTTCTGTTTTTCAGCTCAGCTGAGCAAGACCAGGAGTATATGAGGCCTGGGGTTACTCTCAAGCATTTTGTAATGATGAAATGGGTCCACTGAGACACTTAAGACTTGAGTTGGAGTGAATAAGGAGTTGGGAAGAATAACGCCCTTCTATAACATTTAATATGCAAATAAAATTTAAATAGTTTGATTGATGAATAACTCTATAACTATCTTTGTATACAAAAATTTAACATCCAAAACAATTTATGCCTTAAGCCTAGGATTTTGGTTATTTGATTGCTAAATAGTTTCAAGGACTAGAGTCCTTGGAAAGGCTGACAGGCACATGTTTTGAGATTTGACCCCTTCCAATAGCCTTTGTGGTGCTGATGGTTATGCTGATAATGAAGGTGATCACCATCTAAATGCCTAATATTTATGGTGTGTTCAAAATTTTTACATGTATTAATTAATTCATTTAATCTTCATAATACCCTCATTTGATAGAGACTTCTATTATTTCCATTTTCACATAAGGATATAGAGGCACAGAGAAGTAATGTAATTGGTGAAGGGGGCTTGGTGCCAAGTTGCTTGTACTGGTGGAGCACAACCTGCTTCTCGCTATGCAGCCTTTAATGAACAGCCAAACAAACCTTACCCCAGAGCCGAGTTTGGTGGGCTGCTGGCCAGAATGCCACCTCTGCTCAACATTTATCTCTATTAGAGACACAGACTGAAAAGTCGCCACTGGCTTCTGATGTTAGATAATGTGCCATCCAACTATACATGAATAAGTCAGGACAGAAAATAGCATCCCAGCGTTTGGCCTACCTGTGGCAGACAGACCATGGCTCTGAGTGCGCCTGTTTCTGAACAAATTAAAGAAATGTCTGTAGACTTGTGGTTAGCAGGTTTCAAATCTGAGCATCTGCTTTTTTGTGCCTAGCACTGTGCTAAGTAGACATAAAAAAGCATAAAAGAAACAGAAAAATATTTATTAGTTTTAGCACCTGCTACAGTTTTGTAGCGGAAACCTGATGGCATACCATAAATAAGTAACGAATAGTCCCTGGGCACAATTGAGTAAGGTTCAAGGAGTGCAATTCAGATAATGAGCATTAGAGGACCTTTGTGTGACATAATGGAGAGAGACTGGGCCTAACACAGGTGTTGCCCGTGAGTTCTTCAACAGCTCCATCATCCACAAGTCCTGGGAAATACAGAATATCATTTCATGTTGACCATCTTCTAAGCCTTAAAATGCAGCGTGATCATCAGCCTTGAGCCAACTAGTGGCCAGTAATATTTTTCCACGTTGACTTTGGATTCATAGATGTGCAGGTAAGTGTTAGAATCAGCACTGAATGTTACAGAGTGACCTCTAGAAGTTGTCTTTGACACTTGCTGGAAGGCTTGGCTCATTGGTCTTCATTGGTCCTAAAATGTCCGAGGACATGGCATTGCGCAAAGGGCTCAACCGTTCACTCATTTAGTACCTAATTAGAAGTTACTACTATGTGCCAGACTCTCTGCTAGCTTTCTGAGATATTTCAAATTCTAGGAAGATGAAGCACGGAATTTAGTGTTGGGAAATTTGGCTTATAATCCTGCTCTCTCCTTAATTTATAGCGAGGCAAAATGATAGTCAATTTATCTGTCTTGGCTTCATCTGCACATTTGCGAATGAGACATTGGCTACATCTGTTGTTTGTAAATTGTCCTCTAGGGAGTTCTATCACAGGGTTGCCTGGGGATATTCTACAACAGTGGTTCTCAACCAGGGCAATTATTACTCCCCTACTGTGAGAGGACATTTTGATAATGTCTGGGGAATGTATTTGCTAACGGTTGTTAGAATAGAGGTCATGGATATTGCCTACAATGCACAAGAGAGCTCCCACAACAAAGAATCTTACAGCCCAAATGCCAGTAGTGTGCATGTTTAGAAACCCTGCTATGGAAGATGTGTGTGAGTCTAAGCTGGTGGGACTTCACGTCCCTAAGCCACTAACACCCAAGTATGTCTACTTTTATTTGGTGGCTGTCGCAGGCACAAATCTGACAGGCAATAAAGCAATCTGCAAGCTGTAAGTTTATTTTCTGTAATTGAGCTTAAATTATATCTTAGTTCTCCACTCTGCTTCTTAGTCAGTACACAGTTTACACTAGGTATATCACGATTCTGCTCTTTTCTGTCTCTCTTCAGCTCCGAATCTCCTTCTGAGGCTTAAAAACCAATCTGCTATTGGGGGAAAGTGGGGGTCTAGTCCACTGCCACCCATGTGCCTGTCTGTGCCGGTCTGTAGTCATCATAGTTCTTCTTCTTCTTTTTTAAGATTTAATTTGTTTGGAATAGTTTTAGGTTCACAACAAAATTGAGAGGAAGGTACACAGAGTTCCCTTGTACCCTCTGCCCTCACACATGTACAGCCGCCTCCATTATCAACAACCTCCTCCAGAGGGGTAATTTGTTACAATTGATAAACCTATTAGTATTCTGACTTGTATTCTTATCTTAAGGCTCACTGTTGGTATTGTACATTCTATGGGTTTGGACAAACACATAATGACATACCCGTACTTGTCATTTTGGGATCATACAGAGTATTTTCACTGCCTTAAAAATTGTCTGTGCTCTGCCTATTCATTTCTTCCTGCAGTGCCTCCCCACAACCTCTGGCCAACACTGATTTTGTTTTTTACTGTCTCCATAGTTTTGTTTTTCCCCCAGAATGTCATATAGCTGGAATCATAGTATGTAGCTTTTCCACCTTGGCTTTTTCCACATAGCAGTATGAATTTAAGTTTCCTTCTTATCTTTTCATAGTTTGATAGTTCATTTCCTTTTAGTTAGTGCCGAATAATATTTCATTGTCTGGATGTAGTACAATGTATTCATTCACCTACTTAAGGAAATGCTGGTTGCTTCCAAGTTCTGTCAGTTATGAATGAAATTGTATCAACATTCATGTGCAGGCTTCTCTGTAGTAAAAGTTTTCACAGTTTTCAACTCCAGTCATCAGTGTTTATCTTTGCTGCTCTTGTCCCTGACCTGCTGTAACCACCAGCTCACAGGCTTCATAGCATCTGTAAGAGCATGCTCCAATCATGCCTGTAATGACACTTCTGGGTCACTCCCTCAGCCACTTGTGTTCCTATTATGGACTCACTGAAAAGTTTTAAATTTGTTCTCTACCTCCCCTAAGTCAAGGAGCCTCAGGGTAGGGGTCTCTCAGACCCTTCTCTCCCTACACTTGACCTTTACTATTTCTATTCACAATGTGTTCCATGCTGGAGAGGGGGACTTCTCTGTGAGGCTCTCTGGTACTGTTAATGAGAAGTGGGGGTAGATTTCCTCCAAGTCTCAGGCTCCCAGTCTTATCTAGGTTTCCTTTGCGGAGCCTACAACCAGCTGCCTATTCCATCATTATTCCCTTCACTACCCTTTCCTCCTCTAAGCTGGTTAAAATTCATCTCTCTAAAGTGGGAAATGGCTTCTATGTTATCTGGCATTTTTCTAACCTTATTGTATGAAGTATAAAGTTAATGCTTTTATTTTTTAAATCAAAACTGCCATTTCAATATTTTTTTTTTCAGGGAAAAGCATGAACACAGTCCCCTACTACCACAAATTATGCAGTGGAGTTTCCCACATTTGGGGAAATCACAAGGGTCAGCACATCCGGAGCATAATGGATAAACCTCACCCTGGGAAAACCACCTTTGTGATCATGGTGTCTCTCCTGCCAGGTAAGTATCAATAAATGGTTTCTTTTTAAAAAATCCTTGCTCTTGAAATAGAAAAATGTTGCCTTTTAAGCGATTAACTCTACCATATATTTTCAAAACCCTGAATTGACTTCTTTGTAATCCAGCAGTGTCTGGCCTCACCTAATGATAGAATGCCAGTTATTCAATGAATAGTGGATTTCAGGATTAGTAGTTTTACCATGCTTTCAAAATGTGATCTGCTGCTTAAAGAAAGAAAAGTAGCAAGGTAAGAAGAAATAAAGAAGGAAAAGAAGGAAGGGAAATGAAAGGAAATATTGAAAAGCTCTTGGTTAGATGGTCTCTATTCTAATTCTTTCATCATAAAGTGATGTGGGAAGCTTGGATGTGTTGTCTATGCCTAGTAACTCTTTCTTGGTGCATAATTTTCTCCCCTAAAGGGGCTATGGCAGGAGGGATCTCTGGAGTTTCCATAGGAAATGAGAAGATCCACGCAGGATTTTTTTTGAGACTCATTGTCAATGGGAAAGCAGGGCTGGATAATTGGAAATAATTGACACACACATTCAGCCAGATAAGGCTCATATTTATCATTCATCTGTCTACCTACCTACCTACCTACCCACATATCTAATTTTTAGCATTGATGCCAATTTCTGCCTAGTTTTAGGAGATTAAGATTTAACTATTTAATAATAAGAGTTTATATTAGAGACACATTGTGGTCATTCACTTATCCAAAGAGTATTTATTGAATGTACAATCTATGGATAAACCCCTTGACCTGATCTAGCACCTGGAAGACTAGATTCTAGTCCTGCTTGGGTTATTAAATAGTTCTATGACTAAAAACAAACAAACAAACAAAAAACAACCCTACATCTTTATATGGCTCAACCCATTCATATTTAAAATTGAGATAAAAAGGAGAAAAAAGACAAAAGAAATAGGAAAAGAAAGAAAAAAAAAGAAAAAGAAAGAAAAAAATAATAAAATAGAGAGCTATTTCTATGGTTAGAAATATGTGCATACCCGTACCCTACTAACCATTCCTGGTACAGCTTTCTTAGAATATTATGTGCACATGCATATAATCCTACATATAATGATGTAAAGTGTATATGATTAAAAAATCAGTTCTATTTTATCTACATTATCTTATTTAGCAAGTATTACCCTTTAAAGTGCACCACAAATAACAATTACCAATCTAATGAATGTAAGCCATTGGCAACCCAAGAACTAAAATTCATTTTGAATATAAGTAAACTTTATGTATTTCAGATAAAGTCTAAACTGTAACATGTAAAGTTTTATTTGAAGTAATCTAACAAGACTGCTAAAAACAAAGTAAAACCAATTTTATTGCTTTTTCTTTCCATTTAATCTTCTGAGTTTGGATAGATTTAATCAATGAAGGGACACATTGAAGACTAACACATTTATCTGGTAGGTTGGGTTTCTGATTAGAGAAGGAACATTGAGCTTTTAGTCAGGACATATTCTGTAAAATTCAGCTATTCAACACATTGCATCTGTTATTGAAATATTCTACGATGAAATTCATTCACTTTAAAGATGGTGTCGGTAATTATGTTTTCAATTCAAGCTTTGCTATTTGGTAGGGGCTAACATTTTAAATTAAGGAGGCTTTTGGAAGGGTGCATTTATGGGGGCATTACTGTATGGTCCCAGGAAAATTACCTACCTACCATTGCTGAACCTCATGGCATGCTACCAAAATGCATCCCTGGAGGTTCTTCATCTTTATTAGTGCACATATTTTTACCTTCTCTTGAAAATGGACTATCTTGTTAGCAATGTTGAATGCCAGTTCTTTGCATTCATATGTTCACATTTACCTTTGAATTAGAATCGCCAGTATCTCTGTTAGCAGCTGATTGCATACTCATTTTCCCTAAAGTTCTGGTTCAACGTAATACTTACTTACATTCTAGTCTCTAGCTGGAATATGTGCTTAAAAGTGCCCATGTGTGCCCTTGCCTGTGAAAGGCAGAAATGGTGCAGGAGGAGTGCCACATGGATCCTGGTATGGATCTTATTCTTATCCTTCTCATAGTCTGATAGATTGATTGTAATTTTGATCTCAGTGTTGGCTGTATGCTGGATAATTACAGAATTCTGAGTAAAGCGTTCATTTACTCTTTCTTTCCTTGCCAAAGGATTTGATGAAGACATTGATGGGCTCCAAAGCAGTTTCTGTTGCTATTAATCAACATATACTGAAATCTTAGCCTAGTATATTTTCTACAAACATAAACAAGAGAGGATCTTTGCCCTTTAAAAACTCACATGGCTTGAGAAGAATAAATACATACAAATAACTCTGCCATGTACCACTATATCTGAAATTTCATTTAGCTGATAGTATTCTGGTGTTTCTGCTATTACAGATTCAATATTGGCTAGCATTGCATCTAGATCCCTATCACCTAGCTTTTTTGTAGGTGAGGAATGGAAGACCTGACTAAGATCACTTAACTGCTGCTGCTCTATACATTTTGTCCTCAAGGAGATCTCAGAGTGCCCCTGAATTTAAAGTGAACACAATCAAGAATCATCTTTTGGAGTAATAAAATGTAATCTATAGAATAATCTGACTTCAATTTTTTCCTTCTTCCGAAATGTTCATTTATTCTGAAAAAAAAAAAAAAAAAAAAAAAAAAAAGAAGCAGAGTAGAGAGTTCATGGCTCATTTGAAGCATATCAGGATCTGTTTAATGAAGAGAGACAGTTGGAGCTGCGTATTTTCATTTGTAGAAAAGGAAATTAATAAGAGATGGAGATAATCATGGCTTCCATGGAAATCAGCTTGCAGTACAGGTATGAATGCTTCCCACAGAGGTTTACACAGCAAGACACACTCAGCTGCTGATTGGTGCTTCTTTTGCAGAGGCCTGTCACAATATAATGTGACAAGGATGTATCAAAGCATCATCCACCCCCACAGGTCAAAATATTCTAATACCTTGTATTTATGTAGCACCTGGCCCCAGGGACCTCACAGTGCCGACACACAACATTACTCCCTGATTACATTTCACAAGCCCCTGCAGTGATCGGGTGACCACTGTGCAAATCCAGCCGTAACTGCATGAGCCAAGTGAGGAAACAAAACAGGACTTGGAAATCCAGCCCCGACTTTGAACTTGAAGTGCAATGCTGCATGATGCAGTAAAGGTAAGGAGGTTTAGGCTAGCCATTGAGAAGGCTTTGTCCCCAGAGCAACATTAAATGTAAAATTAGGTTCAAGGATAGAGTGGTCATGACTGATATTATAGAAAGAAAAAGGTTGAGAATTATGGAAAAGTATTATGAAATAAAATAAGAGACCAGTTATTAAGAAAAAGGCTGTCTGACTCATCGGTTCAGTGAACTGCCATTTGTGTCCTGTGCGACAGGGACTCATCAGCACCCAGTAAAAGAACGCTGCTTATTTGAATCTATGTCATGCCACAGCTCTATCTGTAGGAGAGACGTGTAATGGAGGCTGGGGAAATGTGTAGCTAAGGGAACATCACACACACCAGGCTATCTGGGAACTGGCCCACCTCCCAGTTCAGCAATCTAACACATTTACTGGGGCTAATGGAAATATACCTTTATGTCAAAGGGATGTGCATGCGGTCTTTCTCATCATATTTTCCAGATGTGAGGGTCAATATTTTCACTGGCTATGCTATTGAACTTATACAGGCCTCAGAGATGAGGGAAAAAATGTGGCCTTGGTTTCCACTTAATGTTATGTCTCCAATATATGTGATTATTTATACCAAACTAATAATGTTGAGAAGGCCCCCAACCCCCTTTCTGTAGTCCACCACTTTCTTGTATATGTGCTAAGGGCAATGATTCCTTCTCTTCCATCATTAGCTTGGCCTGACGTTTACAAGATGAATGATAAACTTCTTATTTTCATATGTGAGAAAACCTGATAAAGCCTTCAAGAACCAACTGCAGTTAGAACATGATTACCATATTGAATAACTTGCTAATACTTTGTCATCATTGTCAGAATGAAGGAAAGGAGAGAAATGAATAACTATGGGTACCATGACAAGTTATGGATCTTTCAGTTCCTTTCCTGCAAACTCAGAATTTAGGAAAGTGCAGTGGATCCAGGACCATCGTGGACCTAAACAACTGTGCAATTCTTGCTCTAGGCTCACATGCCTCCAGCCATCTGGTTGCTTGACTCCCCCATTGGGAGAAGAGCACCTTAAGGTTCAAGGAAACTTGCCCACTTAAAACCAATCCTCCCTTGTAGACCATACTCTTGGTGCCTACAACGTAAAAATTTCCTATCAGTTGGCCCCAAATGCACTTGCAGTGTTTTTATGTGCCTTTTCCCCAGACTTCTCTGAGTCTGAGGATAATGGATTCAGGGTTGTTTCAGAGATGGAGTGTGAATTTCCAGGTTGCATGTCCCAGGTATGCTTGGGACGTGTGATGATGGGTGGGAACATGATGGGGGAGTGTGTGTCCCATGAGCTGGGGGCCTCAATTTGTACTCTTGCCCTGTACCCTGCAAATACTAGGTTTGGGTCTGCATAGACACAAGCCAAACAATCTCAGTCAATCCCCTTCCCCTTTTACCAATACATCTCCATAGTGAATCTTAGGTGTCTGACTGCAGAAATAAAGTTCCATTTTTTTTCCCTTGAATTGCTACAAAGCACTGCCCTTCTTCCTTTCTGTTAAAACCCAATGGCCAAGTGTCAGCTTCCATCCTACTTTTTCAATCTTCTCAAATCTTCATAGGAACAAAGAATGCCAAAGGCAGCACACATACACTCAATCAACAAAGTAATTCTGGAAACTATGGTCTGCACAAATGGATGAGGCAATTAGGTAAGATGCCTGTAGGCATGCTTTTGATCCTCAGGGTGAAATTATGTTGAGGGAATTTGTTTTGTAGCTGATTGCCCTCTGGCTTGCTTTATTCTCTTCTTCTTGGAAATGATTTTCATATCCACTATTTTTCATCAATGATGTCTTTTCATTTTATATGACAAGGTGAGCCTGGCAAGGCCCAGTATCAGCAGGACTTTGAGCTGTTGTGGGATTAGAGTACTGGGAGTAATTTCAGAGACGCTAGCCACATCTGTTATCTTCCTGGTCTAATACCACTCCTCTTTTGTAGTTTATGCCTTTAGAAAGGGGAGGGAGAGGCAGCAAAGGAATAAGGAAAGGAAGACACTGGGAACTTTAGACAAGAGAATGAAAGTCAGCGAAGAGGTGAAAGGCACAGAAGGGAGATTTCAACAAAATTCGGTCTTTTATAAAATTTTAATATAAGAGAGGCTTGGAAAAATGAGTACCTGCTTACAAACTGTATTATAGGCATTTAGAGTAATTTCTTATGGTAGTTTCAAAGGATATTAATATTTTAATACTCAATATCTATGTCAAATTATAATCTCTACTCCTATCAGAAGTGTCTAAGGGTTTCCACTTATTGCATTTTTACCAGTTTTAGCAATTACTTCTTTTTTAATATTTAAAATTCTTTGCTTAATAGCCAAGAATTTTAATTTTATTTTCAATTATTAATAGACAAATACAAGGCAGTATGTCTGCTGCCTTGTATTTCCTCTTCTAAAATTATTTAATTAGATTTTTTGTGCATATATATATATATGTATATATGTTAGAATCTAAGAAATTTAGTTAGGTAAGCCTTCTTTTTATACTATATTAAATGGCACAACTAGAGTATGTATGTAAAAAGCAACTAGTGCAATAAACTCTTTTGTACGCACATCCAGGCATGGTCTTTCCATTTTTATTATTTTTTTAAAGTTTCCTTCCAGATCTTATAGCTCATTCTAACTTCTTTTTAAGTCACCTAACAACTGTTTCTCACATAAGTACTGATATAAGACACATATAAGGTGATTTCCTCAGCAGAGGAGAAAATCAAAATGCTTTTTGCTCCTTTGAGAAATACTATAAAAAGATCTGGTACAAGAGAAGGAAGGTTGTGCCAAGAATTTTCCCTTGGTCCCCAGAGACAGTAAAGTGAATTGGCCACTTCGGAGTCTCCATCTGCTATAGGAGTCCAGACTAGAGCCTTAATCACTTAATTTTCTGGACTGGATTATTTCTAAATCATGTTCTCACAGTAAAGGAGTAACATAGGTATAAGAGGGCTATCCAGAAAAAATCCGGCCACTGCTAACATAATGAGAACAGTTTGTACAGCATCGATATAACCTGTTAGCCAAGGAGGGTAGACTGGCATGGACATGCATAAACAATGACGACTTTACTATACTAGTTAGTGGGGGCAGTCGACACTACTGAGTCAACATGTGTACTGCATGGCTGTCACATACAACATGACTGAGCATGTAGAGAAACAGAACTGCATCAAATTTTGTGTTAAGCTTGAACATTCCTCTGTGGAAACTATTTGGGTGATTCAGAAGGCTTTCAGGGGACAATGCAATGACTACAGTGCAAACAAAATTGTGGCACAAACACTTCATAAAGATGGTTGAGGATCTGTTAGAAGTGATCCATGTTCTGGAAGGCCTGCAATAAGCAGAACACCTGAGAATGTTGAACAGGTGCAGGCTACAATCAACAGAGTTTGGCAACTGACAGTGTGAGAACTAGAAGCTGATCTGGGGATTCCAAAAACTGTGGCTGAGATTTTGATGTAGGATCTTGGCATGAAGTGTGTTATGACAAAATTTGTTCCACAGATTCTGTTACCAGAGCAGGAGGAACATCATGCTGCAGTTGCTAATGACTTGATTCTAAATGCTACCAATGAACCACATTTCCTCAAGAAGGTCATAACTGGAGATAAATCATGGGTCTATAGCTGTGATCTAGAAATGAAGGCCTAGTCATCCCAATGGAAGTCATCTGATTCTCCATGCCTGAAAATGGTGCCAGTTGAAGCAAGATCAAGACCATGTTGACTGTTTTTTGATTGGAAAGGTGGTGTTATCACAAGTACACCCCTTCCGGCCAAACAATTAATAAGGAGTGCTACCTCAATGTTCTTTATCAGTTGAGAGATGCAATATGATGATAAAGCCATATCTACGGGCAACTGATAATTGGCAGCTTCATCACAACAACATGCCTGCTCATGTGTCATGTACAGAGTATATGATGAAACATCAAATCATCCAGGTGACTCAGCCCCTCTATAGCCCAGATTTGGTGCCCTGCAACTTCTGGCTTTTCCCAAAACTAAAATTACCTTAGAAAGGGAAGAGATTTCAGACCATTGGT
This sequence comes from Noctilio leporinus, assembly GCA_004026585.1. Lineage (NCBI taxonomy): Eukaryota > Metazoa > Chordata > Mammalia > Chiroptera > Noctilionidae > Noctilio > Noctilio leporinus. The sequence continues at coordinate 9,941 of PVIW01011042.1, read as the reverse complement.
AAAATTCAGGAAAGTACCACATGGAAGCTTATGTTGATTGGGAGAACTGTGTGAGGTCCCAAGGTGTCTACTTTGAAGGGAACTGAGGTGTTACTGTCCTATGTACAATGTTTCTTGTATCTTCTTCAATAAATGTCTCTATTTTTCATAGTACTTGCCAAGATACTTTCTGGATAGTCCTCACATGCCATGGGTGAAGAATGAGAAGAGAATAGAATCTCTTTGCTCCTCAAACTAAATCAAACATTTTTTTTTTTTTTGGATGGTTAAGAGGTGGCCCTTTTCATTAATTTATTCATTTGTTCAATTAGTGTTTATTGAGCTCTGTGCTTAAGGCATTAAGCTAGGTACTAGGGGGATATAAAAACAAATCACTCTGGATCCTGCTTCATAAAAATGTGCAACTAAATAGGAATGATGTGACATATTTTTAAATTGAAATAATCCAAGGTAGGAGTGATAAATGTCATTCAGAGATTCAGTTGAAGTGGCGTTAATGTTTAATGTGGGGAGAACAGCCAAACAATCCCATGTTGACAGACTTTGGAACTGCTGCTCAGTGTTCTATTTCCATTGCTTGTGCATTTGAAGCAGTTGCACTGCAAATAATAGAACTTCCTGGGAGTGAAGCTCAGAACTGTAGTCCACCAGGGAATCCTTCCATGGTTTAAGTAGCTGATTGCTGGTTTGTGGCTATCCAAAATATATTTCTTCTGCTTTCTGTTTGGGACATCTTTTCCCATTTAGTATAATCTGATAGCACTGAAATAGGGGTCCTGTTCCTCACTGAATTTGGCACATGAAGCAAGCTATGCTAAATCTCCAGTCCCACTCAAGACTTTGAATGTAGAGCAAAGTGACAGTGTAGCCTTGCTGAGTTTTCCCTATATTCCTATTTCTAACCTTGGTTTTGATCATTTATGCCTCCAGTTCTTTAACTTCCCTGAGGTTATTGTTCAAAACCCTCACCTGATGTATGTTACTTAGAGTTGGGTTTTGTGTATGTAGAGTATCTGTTGTTTCCTGTCCCAGACCTACTCTTCTACCCTTCTGTTTCCTGCTGTCTGTACAAGAGACTGACATGAGTAAACTGTATGAGCAGGCATCTCTTCCCCTCTAGTTTATGTTTGGGAGAGTTCCTAAAGGAGATCAGAGAAAGGAAAAAGAGTGAGGACATATCTCTCGGTCCCTTCCTTGTGAAGTCAAACTTAGACTAAGGTTGGCTTCTGACTGTAAGAAATGAAAAATCGCCAATTAAATACACAACATGGCCATGTTTCTTATGCTAAATAAGAGGGTTGGTGGAAGAGTGAGAACCTGAGCAGTTGAATGGTATCATACAAGAACAAGGCTGAGAAGTTTTTTACTCTTGATTTCCCCTACACCTCTCTTGAATGAAAAGGGCACCTGCTCCTAGTTGTTCTTGTCTAAGGGAAGTAATCCTGCTCTGCTGAAAGCATTTTCAATGACTGGAGTTGAGACAGTGCTTCAGTTACCTCAGAGGTTGATTTCTGTCTCCCTTAATCTCCACACTTAACATAGTGAAGAGTTAGACCCTGACTTTCCCCATGACTGCTAAAGAAACAAAAGCCTATATCTGCAAAAGTCAATGACCTTATAAAATAGGTTTGGACATGCTTTCTTGCCTAAGAATTGTTTAGAAAAATGTAGGAAGAGTTGGTGTTAATTCATTTTTAAATGTTTGGTAGAATTTACCAGTGAAGCCATCTGGTCCTGGGTTTTCCTTTGTTGAGAAGTTTTTGAATATTGAGCCAATCTCATTTGTTATTTGTCTGTTTCTATTACTTCATAATTAAGTTTTGGTAGGTGTGTATTTCTAGGAATTAATACACTTCTAGTTTATCCAATTTGTTGGTATATAATTGTTCATAGCAGTGTCAGCATTATGCTGATATCAAAGCCAGACAAAGGTAATACAAGAAAACTACAAGACCAATATCCCTGAAGAACATATATTCAAAAATTCTCAACAAAAGACTAGCAAAAGCAATTCAACAATACATTAAAAGGATCATACACTATGACCAAGTGGGATTTAATACTGAGATGGAAGTAAGTTGAAGATATGCAAATCAATTAATGTGATGCACCACATTAACAGAATGAAGGAAAATATAGAATGAAAGATACAATTTCATGATTACACCTAGGAAAAGCATTTTATAAAATTCACTCTTTCATGACAAAAACTATGAATAAATTAGGAGTTGACAGAATTGCTTTGACATAATAAAGTCCATATATGAAAATCTCACAATTAACATATGCAATGGTAAATTTTAAAAAAAATTCCTGTAATATCAGGAAGAAGGAAAAGATATTTACTTCAGCCACTTTTATTAAACAATAAATATCAAGTAAGAAAAAGCTATCAATATCAAGTAAGAAAAAGAAGTCATTAATATCAAAAAGCAAGAAATAAAATTATATCTGTTTGTACATGACATGATTTTATATGTAGAAAACCCTAATAACTCCACAAAAATACTGTTAGAATTCAGTAAATTTGACAGATACAAAATCAACATGCAGAAGTCACTTGTGTTTTAAATACTAACAATGAACTATCCAAAAGAAAATTAAGAAGACTATCCCATTTACAGTAGCACCAAAACAAATAAAACACTTAGGAATAAACTTAACCAAGAAGGTGAAAATGATAAAATATTGATGAAAAAAATATAGAGAACCCAAACAAATGGAAAAATGCCCTAGGTTCATGGATTGAAAGACTTAATGTTATTAAAATATTCATGTTACTCAAAGTGATCTACAGATTCAATGCAATCTCAGTTAAAATCTCAATGTCATTTTTTACAGACATAGACAATATTAAAATTTATATGAAAATACAATAGGGACCCAAATTATCCAAAGTAATTTTGAGAAATAAGAGCAAAACAGGAGGCACAAACACAGACATACTGTATGAACCAATGAAACAGAATAGAGAGCCTAGAAATAAACCCACTCATGTACACTCAACTGATGTTCAACAAGATTGACAGAAAACAATGGGGAAAGGATCATCTCTTTAACAAATGGTGTTGGGAATAGTGCATATCCACATGCAAAAATAAAAATGTACCCTTATCTTACATCGTACACAAAAATAAATTCAAAATGGATTTAAGACTTAAATATAAAATCTGAAAAAAAAATTCCTGGAATAAAACAAGGGAAAATCTTATGACATCTGTTGAGGAAATTATTTCTTGGATATGACACCAAAAGCACAAACACAATAGCAAAAATAGACAAGTCATACCACATCACACTAAAATGTTTCTGTACAGCAAAGGAAATAATCAACCGAGTGAAAACTGGGATATAAGAAAATATTTAAAACACACAACAGATGAGGGGATAATATAAAAATATATAAGCAACTCCTACAACTCATTAGCCAAAACAAACAACCTGATTAAAAGGTGGGCAAAATACTGAAGTAGACATTTATCCAACAAAGCCATACAAATGGCCAATAGGTATATGGAAAGGTACTCAGCATCACTAATCATCAGAGAAATGCAAATCAAAACCACAATGAGATATCACTTCACACTTATGATGTTAGTATGTTAAAATAATTATTTTTAAAAAGATTTACTTATTTTTAGAGAGAGGGTAGGGAGAGAGAAAGAAACACATTGATGTGCAAGAGAAACATTGAAAGGTTGCCTCTCACATGCACCCCAAAGGGGATTGGGACTGCAACCTAGGTATGTGCCCTGACCAGTAATTGAACCTGTGACCTTTTGCCTTGAGAGACAGCACTCAACCACCTAAGCCATGCCAGCCAGGGAGTGAAATAACAGTTATTTTTTTAAAAGATGAGTTTTGGCAAGGATGTAGAGAAATTGGGACACTTGTACACTGTTGGCAGGAATGTAAAAATGGTGCAGCCACTATGGAAAACAATATGGAGATTCCTCAAAAAATTAAAGATAGAAGTACCATATGATTTAGTAATTCCATTCCTAAGAATATATTACAATGAAGAGTCAAAGAGTATCTATACTTCCATCTTCTTTGCAAAATTATTCATAATAGCCAAGATATAGAAACAATGTAAATGTCCATTGACGGATAAATGGATAATGAAAATGTGGTATATACATATAGAAAGCAATATTATTCAGTCTTGAAAAAGAAGGCAATCCCACCATATGTGACAGTATAGATGAATGTGAAAGATATTACACTAAGTGAAATATACTAGTCACAGAAGGAATAATGCATAATTCCACTCATGTGAGGTACCTAAAATAGTCAAATTCATAGAAATAGAGAATAGAATGGTGGTTGCTAGAGGCTGAGAGAAGGGGCAAATGAGGAGTAGCTACTATTCAATGATATAATGTTTCACTTACACAAAACAAGTTCTAAATATCTGCTATACATACAACACTGTCAATAGTTAACACTATATTGTGCATTTCAAAATTTAAGAGGGTAGTTCATAAGTATTCTTATTGCAATAATAAAGAAAGCTTACTTACAAACAATTCAATGTATTTTATTACCTTGGAAAAACAGTTGTAGAGGATATTATTGGGACAAGAGACAAATTTCAAATACAGACAGTGAATTATATAAAGGCATGGTGTCAAAATTAATTTCTTGATTTTGATAATTGTATAATGCCTATGTAAGATAATGTTCTTATCCTTGGAAAATACATATTAAGGTGTTTTGGAGTAATAGTGTATGATGTTTATAATTTTCTATCAATAGCAAATTATTCAGAAAACATGTTCATATGAATATATTCATATAGCTAATGAGAAATACAAAATGATAAGTAAGCCAAAAGGTTAACACTTGTTGAATCTGCGTAAAGGGTATACTGGAGTTCTTTTTTAAAAATTAAAATATTTTGTTGTTGTATTACATTTATCCCATTTTTTCCCCAGTGTTCTTTCTTACCTCACTCTCTTCATTCCCCCTCCCACAGTCAATCCCACATGTTGTCCATGTCCATGGGTCATACATGTTAGTTCCTTGATTAAACTGTTCCCCTTCTTTGCCTCTTTCTCCCCCTCCCCCCTGCACACTGAAAGTCTGTTCCTTATTTCCATGCCTCTGGTTCTATTTTGTTTGTTTTGTTCATTAGTCTACTGTTTTGGGTGAGATTATATGCTTGCTCTCTGTCTTTCCCTGACTGGTTTATTTCACTAAGCATAATGTTCTCCAGTTCCATCCATGTTGTTGCAAAAGGTAGGAGTTCCTTCTTTCTTTCTTCTGTGTGGGATTCCATTGTGTAAATGTATCCAAGTTTTTTCATCCATTCATCCACTGATGGGCATTTAGGTTGTTTCTAGCACTTGGCTATTGTAAATAGCCCTGCTATGAACATAGGGGTGCATAGGTAATTGATGTTTCAGGGTTCTTTGGGTATAATTCTAGCAGTGGAACCCTGGGTCAAAAGGCAGTATCATTTTTAGTTTTTTGAGAAAATTCCATACTGTTTTCCATAGCGGTTGCACCAGTATGCATTCCTACCAACAATGTACCAGGGTTCCCTTTCCTACACATCCTCGCCAGCACTGTTTGTTGATTTGTTAATGATTGTCATTCTGACAAGTGTGAGGTGGTACCTCATTGTGGGGTTTTTTTTTTGGGGGGGGTACAGTGAACTTTAGGATGGTACATGACAAGGTAGGGCAGCTCCCTAGGCCCTTCCCCTCTTTAGGGGGTCTAGGATGGAAACTAGAGGTCAGGAGATTCTCAGTGTTGGGGGATTGATTTGGAGCAGACACTCCCCAGTAGCTGAGGGCCTCTCCTCCTGTCGCTGGGGCTGGTGGTCCAGGGGGCTCTCACTCTTTGGTGGCCATGTGGACCATAAGGTCCACCACCCTATTGCTATAGCCAGATTCATTGTCTTACCAAGAAATGAGCTTGACAAAGTGGTCATTGAGGGCAATCCCAGCACCAGCATCAAAGGTGGAGGTGTGGGCGTCACTGTTAAAGTCACAGGAGATGACCTGGTCCTCAGTGTAGCCTAGGATACCCTTGAGGGGGCCTTCTGCTGCCTGTTTCACTACCTTCTTGATGTCATTGTATTTGGCAGCTTTCTCCAGGCGGCAGGTCAGATCCGTAACAGACACATTGGGGTGGGGACATGGAAGGCCATGCCAGTGAGCTTCCCATTCAGCTCGGGGGTGACCTTGCCCACAACCTTGGCAGCACCAGTAGAAGAAGGGATGATGTTCTGGGCAGCCCCTCAGCTATCATGCCACAGCTTCCCAGAGGGGTCATCCACGTCTTCTGGGTGGCAGTGATGGCATGGACTGTGGTCATGAGTACTTCCACAATACCAAAGTTGTCATGGATGACCTTGGCCAGGGAGGCCAAGCAGTTGGTGGTGCAGAAGGCATTGCTGACAATCTTCATGGAGTTGTCATACTTGTCTTGGTTCACACCCATCACAAACCTGGGGGCATCAGCAGAAGGGGCAGAGATGATGACCCTCTTGGTTCCACCCTTCAAATGAGCCTCAGCCTTCTCCATGGTAGAGAAGATACCAGTAGACTCCACAACATATTCAGCACCAGCATTATCCCATTTGACGTTGGTGGAATCTCGCTCCTGGAAGATGGTGGTGGACTTCCCATTGATGACAAACTTCCTGTTCTCAGCCTTGACTGTGCCTTCGAACTTGCCATGAGTAGAATCATACTGAAACATGTAGACCATGTAGATGAGGTCAATGAAGGGATCATTGATGGCGACAACATCCACTTTGCCAGAGTGAAAAGCAGCCCTGGTGACCAGGCGCCCAATATGGCCAAATCCGTTCACTCCAACGTTCACCATCATGTCTCAGGGTTGAGGCTGGCACTGCACAAGAAGACGCAGCTGTCCGATGAACAGGAGGAGCAGAGAGCCTCTTTGTGTTTTTAACTTGAATCTCTCTGATGACTAGAGATGTTGAGCATTCTTTCATTTGCCTGTAGGCCCTTGTATGTCCTCCTCAGAGAAGTGTCTGTTCAGGTCTTTTGCCAGTTTTTTAATTGGGTTGTTTGTCTTCCTGGTGTTGAGTCATATAAGTTCTTTATATACAGTATTTTGGGAATCAAACCCTTGCGTGAGATATCATTGGCAAATGTTTTCCCATACAGTTGGTTCCCTTTTAATTTTGCTGATGTTTCCTTTAGCTGAGCAGAAAATTTTCAGTTTGATGTAGTCCCATTTGTTTATTTGTTCCTTTATGTCCTTTGCCCTTGGAGAAGTATTGGTGAAAATATTGCTGCTTGGAATATCTGACATTTTACTGCCTGTGTTTTCCTTTAGGACCTTTATGGTTGCATGGCTTATGTTTAAGTACTTTATCCATCTTGAGTTTATTCTGGTGTATGGTGTAAGTGGTCTAATTTCGTTTTTTTGTATGTCCCTGTCCAGTTCTCCATCACCACTTGTTGAAGAGGCTATTTGCACTCCATTTTATACTCCTTCACCCTTTGTCAAATATTAATTGACCATAGAGTTCTGGATTTATTTCTGGACTCTATTCTGTTCCATTGATCTATATAGCTATTCCTAGGCCAGCCCCAGACTGTTTAGACTACATTGGTTTTGTAGCATTGTTTGATATCTGGTATTGTGATTCTTCCTACATTGTTCTTCTATCTCAAGATGGCTGTGGCTATTTGTGGTTGTTTTTGGTTCCATATAAATTTTGAAGTATCTTTTCTAGATTTGTGAAATATGTCATTGATATTTTAATAGGGATTTCATTGAATCTATAAATTGCTTTGGGTAGTATGGAAATTTTAATGTGTTAATTCTCCCAATCCATGAATATGACATATACTTCCATTTATTTATATCTTCCTTAATTTCTTTCTTCAGTGTTCTGTAGTTTTCTGAATACAGGTCTTTTACCTCATTGGTTAAGTTTATTCCTAAGTACTTTATTTTTCTAAGTTGCTATAGTAAATGGGACTTGTTTTCTAATTTCTCTAATGTTTTACTGTTGGTATACAAAAATGCCTTTGATTTTTGATCATTGGATTTATACCTAGCTATTTTGCTAAATTTAGTTATTAGATCCAGTAGTTTTTTGGTGGAGTCTATTGGGTTTTGTTTGTACACTATCATGTCATCTGCAAATAATGGCAGTTTTACTTCCTTCTTTGTAATTTGGATGCCTTTGATTTTTTTCTTGGCTGATTACGATTGCTAGAACTTCCAAAACAACGTTCAATAGAAGTGGAGAGAGTGGACAGCCGTGTCTCATTCCTAATCTTAAGGGGAAAGCTTTTAGTTTTTGCCTATTGAGTATGATGTTGGCTGCAGGTTTCTCATATATGGCTTTTCTTATGTTGAGGTATGCTCCCTCTATTCCCTTTTGCTGAGTGGTTTTTATCATTAATGGATGCTATACTTTATCAACTGCTTTTTCAGCATGTATTGATATGGTCATATGGTTTTTCTCTTTCATTTTGTTTATGTGGTATATTATGTTTATTGATTTTGGAATGTTGTACCATTTTTGCATCCCTGGGATGAATCCCACTTGATTGTGGTGTATGATCTTTTTAATGTATTGCTGGATGCGGTTGACCAATACTTTGTTGAGAATTTTAGCATCTATGTTCATCAGAGATATTGGCCTGTAGTTTTCTTTCTTTGTTGGGTCTTGACCTGGTTTTGGGATTAGAATAATACTGGCCTCATAAAAAGAGTTTGGGAGTCTTCACTCATCTTGGGTTTTTTGGAATAGGTTGAGAAGGATAGGAATTAGCTCTTTCCTAAGTGTTTGGTAAAATTCACCTGTTTAGCCATCTGGTCTGGGAATCTTGTGTGCTGGCAGTTTTTTGATTACTGCTTCAATTTCACTAGTTATTTGTCTATTCAGGTTTTCTGCTTCTTTTTGGTTCAGTTTTGGTAGATTATATGTTTCCAGAAATGTGTCCATTTTACCCAGGTTGTCAAATTTCTTGTCATATAGTTGTTTGTAGTAATCTCTTATAATCCTTTGTATTTCTGTGGTATCAGTTGTGATTTCTCCTCTATGGTTTTTTATTTTGGTTTTGTGTCCTCTTTTTTTCTTGATGAATCTGGTTAAAGGCTTGTCAATTTTGCTTATCTTTTCAAAGGACGAGTTCCTGGATTTATTGATTCTTTGAATTGTAGTTTTAGTCTCTGTATCATTTAATTCTGCTCTGATTTTGATTATTCTCTTCCTTCTACTTGCTCTGGGCTTGAATTTGTGGAGGCTTGCCTCATGTCCTCCCATGTGGTCTATCTTTGAGAATCTAATCTTTTCCATGTGCATTTGAAAAGAATGTATATTTTGCTTCTTTGGGGTGAAAAGTTTTGTATATATCATTTAAGTCCATTTCATCTAGAGTGTTGTTCAATGCCACCATATCCTTGATGTGTTTTTTTTTTTCCCATTTGTTTGGAAGATCCATCCGTTGTTGATAATGGAGCATTAAAATCCCCTACTATTAGTGTGTTGCTATTTATATCCTTCTTGAAGTCCTCCAAGATTTTCCTTATATATTTGGGTGCTCCTATGTTGGTTGGGTGCATATATATTTACAAGGGTTATAGTTTCTTTTTTTTTTTTCTTTTAATTTTATTGTTGTTGTATTACATCCATCCCTTTTTTGCTCCCCTCTGTCCCCCTCCTCACCCACCCATTCCCCCCAAAGTCAATCCCACCTGTTGTCCATGTCCATGGTTCCTTTATACTAGTTCTTGTCTAAGGTGCTCCCCTTCTTTGCCTCTGCCTCCCCCCTCCCCTCAACCCCTTTCCCCCTGACCACTGCAGGCCTATTCCTTGTATTCATACACTTGGTTCTGTTTTGCTTGTTGTTAGTTTTGCTCATTATTGTCCCGTAATGGGTGAGAACATATGATACCTGTCCTTCACTGACTGGCTTATTTCACTAAGCATAATATTCTCC